>JARTUT010001974.1:0-27262 GCA_030674115.1 Micraspis discolor
GACGTGTTTCGTGTTTCTGCGCGCTTCATTGATGTATGGGCCCTATTGATCTGCGGTCTATATTGATCTATGGTCTATATTGATCCATGGGCCTATTGAACTACTGGCCTATTGAACTACTGGCCTATGGATCTACGGGCCTATGGATCTACGGGCCTATTGATCTACCCGCTTACTAGTCTATATAATAAAGTAATAAGATCGGGGACCAGAAAAAATCGAAACGGGTCCCGTCAGGGACCCGGAAAGCGTAGCTTTCCGAGCAGCCCGCAGGGCCGCTCGAGAGGGAATCTTAAAACAGATCGAAAAGGCGTATCCTCTTCTAGGAGAAGCGACCCCGAAACCCGCCCCGGGCGCTCTTAAAGTGCCCGAAATTTTCAAACGAAAATCGCGAAAATGACGTTTTTCGCGAAATCGCCTAAAGTGCCTCAGAAAAAGGAAATAGGCTCCGAAGCCGAAACGCCCCGGGTCCGGGACTCGCCACATATTCCGAGAGCAAGGACGTCCGGTTTCCTTAGAACCCATTAGAACTCCGGAGCCCCCCTATTTCTAGGCTAAAATTTCGTAAGTAAAACGGCAATTTTAGTTTCGTCAGCCCCGCGAAACGTCAAAATCACCCATGATACTTTCGCTCAGTGCGGGCGTTACGAGCCTCTAAACGCATTTTCGGCGGTAGAGTATGAAACTTGAGGAAATTCCCATCTCTGGGTACCAATTTTCATATCCAAGTAGCGAGATAAGGCCGCGAATTCTTCATTCCAAATTCGGCAATTTCCTCGATATTTCGATCAGAAGTGTCATAGTTTCTCATACGATTCCGATGATAGCCGAACGCGAGCTCCAAATTTGAAAATACGGCATCAATTTTTCGCTCGATATGGGCGGTCGAAGATTTTTCAGGCCTTCCAAATGCTCGATTAAGAATCTACAGGAGATTCCGAATCTCTAGAGACCACTCACGTTTCACGAATCGCGAGAAAAACACCTCAAATATGCGTTTGAAAATCGTCATTTCAGGCTCTATTTTCGCGCTAATTCATTTTCGTCCTTGAAGAATGCACACAGATCGCGATGAATCGCTATACAGGCTGTGCTATCTCGAAAAAATCGCTATACAGGCTGTGCTTATGGAAAGCACTGATTTTCACCAGATTCTTTCTTCGAGAGATTTCGTGTTACTTAGGTTCTATCATGTTTTCCGCGTTTTTTCGTATTTGGTCGGTTTCTTTCTTGGTGGAATGCACTAAACTCGAAACGATAGAGTTATAAACGATATTCTTTCGGTTTGTTTTTTATGAAGAAAGCACCCACTGCGAATCAATTATATACGGGGTGTCCCATATGCATTTTTCTTCAAGTTCTCTCGCGAATGGGAGCTGATTTCGGTATAATGTCATACAGGGTGTGCGATTCACAATGAATTTGCGATCGGGTGATATACGGGGTGTGCAATTTACAAGTTAATTTGATTTTTTTTGCGCAAATTCGAGTTTTTGTGTTGTTTCGGGGAGTTTTGGATCTCAATTCGATAAAATATATTCGATTCATATACAGGGTGTCAGATCTGAGTAGCGCTGACATTCACCAGAGTTTTTCTCCAGCTTTTGTGCTTTTCCGCGTAAGGGAGCTTAATTCAATGAAATCCCATACAGGGTGTGCCATTAACAATGATTTCGCGATCGATTGATATTCAGGGTGTGCAATTTAAAAGTTCTTTCATTATTTTTTGCACGCTTTCGGTTTTTGTGCTCCTCGGGGTTTTAAGCTTTCCTTCGAGTTTTTTTGCGCGCTTTCGGTGATTTTGTGCTCCTTCGGGGTTTTTTCGGTTCCTTTGGATATTTTTCGTTCATTCGTGGTACTTCGGGTTCTTTCAAGTTTTTCCGTGTTTCGTCGGGTTCTTTCTTCGTGGAATGCACCGAACTTGAAACGACAGAGTTTAAACGATATTCTTTCGGTTTGTTTCTTATCATGAAAGCACCCACTGCAAATCAATTATATACTGGGTGTCCCATATTAATTTTTCATCATGTTTTTTCACGTGTGAAAGCTAATTTCGGTAAAATGTCATACAGGGTGTGCGATTTACAATGAATTTGCGATCGGGTGATATACTGAGTGAGCACTTCACAAGTTCTTCTGTTTTTTGCGCGCTCTCAAGTTTTTTCAAGTTTTTTTGTTCCTTCGGGTTTTTTACGGAAAAATTATATTCGAAACATATACGGGGTGTTACATAGGAGCTCCATAGAATAATTTTGATACTTCCTTCGTGGTAATTACTGAACTCGAATAGATGGAGTAACAACGATATTGGTTTTTTTTTTTCACTGCTAATCAATTGTATACTGAGTGTCTCATATGCATTCTCCTTCAAGTTTTCTCGCGAATGGGAGCGGATTTCGATAAAATGTCATACAGGGTGTGCAATTTACAATAAGTTTACGGTCGGGTGATATACAGGGTGTGCAATTTACAAGTACTTTTGTGTTTCGGGTTTTTTCAGGTTCCTTTAGATTTTTGTGTTACTTGGTGTTCTTTCGTGTTTTCTCGCGTTGTTTCGTGTAATTTCGGTTTCTTTCGTATAACTTCGGTTTCTTTCGTGTTTCTTCGGTTTTCTTCGTGTTTTCGCGTTTCTCCGTGTTTTTCCAGTTCTTTCTAGCTTTTTCGGTTTCAACTGGTAATTTGACGTGTTTCGTGTTTCTGCGCGCTTCATTGATGTATGGGCCCTATTGATCTATGGTCTATATTGATCTGCGGTCTATATTGATCTATGGTCTATATTGATCCATGGGCCAATTGAACTACTGGCCTATTGAACTACTGGCCTATGGATCTACGGGCCTAAGGATCTATGGCCTATTGATCTACCCGCTTACTAGTTGCTTTAATATAATAGTAAGCCCGTAGATCAATAAGCGGATAGATCAATATAAACTGTAGATTCATAGGCCAGTAGTTCAATAGGCCAGTAGTTCATTAGGCCAGTAGTTCTATAGGCCAGTAGTTCAATTGGCCCATGGATCAATATAGACCATAGATCAATAGGGCCCATACATCAATGAAGCGCGCAGAAACACGAAACACGTCAAAATACCCGTCGAAAGCGAAAAACATGAAAGTACTGGAAGAAACACGAAGAAACGCGAAAAACACGGGAGAATCCGAAGAAACACGAAAAAACCGAAGTTACACGAAACAACGCGAGAAAACACGAAAGAACCCCAAGTAACACAAAAATCCAAAGAAACCTGAAAAAAACCGAAAGAATACATATAACTTGAAAGCGCGCAAAAACCTCGAAGTCACGCGAAACACCCCGGAGAAATACAAAAACCCGAAAGAGCGCGAAAAAACAAAAGTACTTGTAAATTGCACACCCCGTATATCACCCGATCGTAAACACATTGTAAATTGCACACCCTGTATGACATTTTATCGAAATCAGCTCCCATCAGCGATAAAACTTGAAGAAAAATGCATATGATACACTCAGTATACAATTGATTAGCAGTGAAAAAAAAACCAAAAGAAAATCGTTGTAACTCCATCTATTCGAATTCAATAATTACCACGAAGGAAGTATCAAAATTATTCTATGGACCTCCTATGTAACACCCTGTATATGAATCGAAAATAATTTTTCCATAAAAACAAACCGAAAGAATATAGTTTTGACTATATCGTTTCAAGTTCAGTACATTCTACAAAGGTTGTATAAAAATTATTCGATAAAGCTCCTTTTTCATTTCTCCAGAACGGCCTCACTGAATAAATATTGAACTATTTTCATGTTGAGCAAATTGTTTTTCCCTATGAAAACGATATAGTATTTTCTTTCCATGTATTTTGTCAAATACGATTCGATATAAATAATCTGAAACCATTTTCGGTAGACTGCATAAATAAAGTGAAGATTTGGAAGTTATCAAAAAGATTCTGAATATTCCTTAAACTTGATTTGTTTATCTAAAGTATTTTAAAATAATTATAAATAAGACTTAATTTCTTCTTATTGAACGAAAACACTGTCAATTAATATTTTCATCGTCAGAGCACAACGTGTCATTCACCAACGACGCCACTGGTAGGTAGATATGCTAACTCAGCCTGCTGCCTTCACACTGGTTTAGAAAAATGGCTGGTGCGAATTAGCTCTCTATGACAGTTGAAATCAGTGTTCATTAATAACCTACAATAAAATATATTTCTCAAGGAAAAGAAACCAATGGTTTTATTGAATGTACGGAGTAATATGATCATTTTTATAAGATGTTCTCGTATGCATGAAAAACAGTTAAGCTTTATTTTTATTATCCTATGCTGATATAATCAGAATGTATGTTTCAGAGTTGAACGAAGGAGTAAGACCTTCCTATCTAAATGATACATAACGTCTTTGGTGAATATTGATGTGAATAAAGTTGTGAATTTTAAGAAGAAATGATCCATTTTCCAAGAAAACTTACCATAACTTCAGTAATTGTTAGTCTCAAATATTGCCATGATAATTCATTAATTTGAAATTATTTCAGATTATCTTTATCCCTCGACATGCATGGATTATTAAAGATAGCTCTGAATGTAAACAATGATTTTGATACATCAGTAGAAAATTATACGATTATCTTACTTTGATTAACCTATAAGATATGAAATAAAAAGTACTGCTATTAAATGGAATTAGTAATTTTTGTGGATGTATAATAGATTATCGAAACAGCTCAGACTCTTGAAAATATGAAGAAATCTTAAGTGATAGTGAGATTCATATAAGTGAAACAAAATTAGTGACAACTGAAATAACCTGAATAATTTCTACATTGGAATATGAGGGAAATCCAAAAACATGAGTTATATAGCAACACAGTGAAAGTTTTAAATATGAGGCAAGCATTAACATTTGCATTGTAAAATATGCAACCAATAAAATTGTGATGATATAATAATATAGCCTTTGACTTCAATAAAGGCAGAAAACTATTTGATTGATTTGCAGTTTATGACTCAGTAATATATTTCAAGTAATATATTTCACATGGTTTTTGGTTTAATTCTTCTCTATGAAGAACAATCTATTATGAAATGGAGCATAAAATCTGAAAATAACCAATAATCTCCAAACAATCTTGCTGAAATGTGGTAACTTTATCAATAATAAATATTGAGTAGCTGTCATCGAAGGAATTTTGATACTATAAAGTCTCTCTCCTTTCGAATGGGGATATATCTCATAAACTTTAGTATATTACTTGTAAAAGAGAACAAAAAGCAACGATTAGAAGCTCTAGTTTGCACAGAAAATCTTCGTATAAAAATTTAACAGCCTTACAATTATAATAATGTTATATACAGTTACTTGCTATCTGTAATTAATTTTATGTTGCATTTTGTTGATCTTTGTTTATCAAAGAAAAGGAGCATGTACAGCTCAGACTCTTGAAAATATGAAGAAATCTTAAGTAATAGTGAGAATCATATAAGTGAAACCAAATTAGTGACAACTGAAATAACCTGAATGAATTGTTATCCAAGGACTTTAAATTATGAAAAGTACATACGTGTTTCATATCCTCTAAGCTAACAAAAAGCTGATCCATATTAACTCATCAGTTATATGAAAACAGTTGATCTCTATATCAGGACGATGAACATTTTAGCAAATTTAACTTGGAATAGTTTGAAGATTATGCTGTTTCTTCTGCAAAGAGTTCAAAACAGTTATCAATATTGCAATGAATGGGTGGAATAATAAATGTACATACCAAATTAACGTTGGATATTTTGAAATTACTTGAAAACATGTCTTATTTGATAAATTTTAGCTATATATAAAATATACAGTTACACTTCAAATAGAAAAAATATATAAAATATAAAAATTAATTTCTTGTTAACTTGATTTAAACGAATATAAATTACATCTACTGAAATGAGACAATAGGTATGAACGTGATAAAATAATACACGGCAATTGGTTGAGGAAATTACAAATTTTATTATAAAAAGTGGCCAATCTGAACTTTTTCCAAAATTCTACTATTGAATTTAAAACATGATATATTAAAATCTATATTTGAAAAATAACATATGCTACGAAGTAGGGGAAACAGAACAGATAAAAATTTTTGAAAATCCACAAATGTTTGTATGTGAATATCGTAATACTGAATATGGTTTCTCTGTAATCCTACTCTTGATCTATTTCATTTGATGAAGTTTGTATACAATGAAGCATATATAAAACATTTTACAACAAACAACAATTGTAAAGAAGCAATTTCATTCCCAAAAATTTTTATATATTTAATGTCTACACAATTCATATGGTTGAGCAACACAATATGTTCTAGTACGATAGAAATTAGATGCCAGTGAATGCAAGAAAGTTGAATGAACAAACATGACCACCTGAATACTCTGAATAATTGCATTTTGTGAAAATTGAAAATGGAATAATATAGTTTATTCATGTGATTCTTTTTAAATCAAGAGAACCAAAAATTTTCCCTTAAGAAATGAACTCAACGTGAGTGCAATTATTTCAACAGGCTCATACACATTAACTTGCAAAGGCCCTTTACAATAAATTTGAAGTACCCTCTTGAATAACTGAATACTACTGTAATAGAATGCTCTCTCATTCCTGCAAAATAACCAACATTTTCCTCAGACGAATGAATGAATGGCATACAACGTCCCACCAAATCGTAGAAGATGTAACAATGAAAATCTATTTGCATAGCACAACAGTGTAGTTCAGCTGAAATAAGAAAGAGCAAAATTAGTAACTGAGATCACTGGGTTTTATAAGCCAATATCATTAGTACTAAGATAAATATGGGTTATGTAATGAAAAAATAATAGTGTTTGAAGAGGTAAGCAACAGATTTTCATAAAAGAACTGGAAATGGGCGAGTATAAGAAATTTAGCGGATCCAAAAGAATTACCAAGTAGGTAATACAAATATTTAATTCCATGACTTTGAAGCAAACAATAATTCCTTTAGAATATTGCAAAAAAATTACTTAAGTTAAAAATCTTTTTTCAGAAACATAACATTTATGTTGCTTTGGAAGAAATAGCTTGTGCTAGGCAGGCTTTTCCAAATTAGAATGAATAATTATGTGAAAATCAGTGTGATGCACTCAACCAAATAAACAATGACTTCAATTTAGATTCTTTCATCAGAACCAATGCATGCAATGACAATCTCTTCCAAATTGTATATTACAATTCAATTCAATTCAATTCAATTCTTTATTGATCCCTAAGACATAGAATAATGTATGGGACAAGTCAACATCAGGAAAAAATAGCATAGTTACAAATTTTGAGATGGAAAGTTAACATTACAAAGAAACAATACTAATATGATCAACTTAATGAGTCAGAAAGAAACTCCTGAGTGCTGTAAAAGCATTTATCAGCTAATATACAGCTGAGCTTTTTTTGAATTTTTTGATATCTAGCGATTTCAGCTCGTTCGGAAGATGATTATAAAACTTGATTCCCGCAAATGTAGGAGAGGTCTCATATCTGCTTGTGTTATGTCGTGGTATGCAGATAATACTACTATGTCTTGTCTGATATTGGTGAAAGTCAGAACACTTCATAAGGTTATTGATGTTATATTTTACATGCAGGAGACAGTTTAAGATGTAAAGACATGGAAATGTCAGGATTCCAAAATTCTTAAATGTCGGTCTACAGGACTCTTGAGGGCGCAGATTAAAAATTAATCTGACGATTTTCTTCTGGGCAATGAAAATTCGGTCGCTACCAGAAGACCCTCCCCATAAAACTATATTATAACGTAGGTGACAGTTTACCATACCGTAGTATATATTTATTAAAGCATCCATGGGTAGTGATTGTTTTAGACGATGAATGGCGTAAAAGCCCGGTTCAATTTTTTTGCTACATGTTCAATATGGAAATTCCATCTCAGAAACTCGTCTACATACAACCCAAGGAATCTGATGCATTCGAGGGACTTCAGAGCTCCCCTGAGTACTGAGAACCAACGGCGAAAGTGATAACGAATCCCGTAAGCGGAATCGGATCACTTGAGTCTTATCCACATTCGTAATGAGTGAATTAGCTCTGCACCACTTATTGAAGAGATGGATCACCATCTCACATTTATATATTAATTCGATTAGGCTATTAGCCTTGATAGCCAAAGAGGTGTCATCTGCAAAGAGAATCAGAATGCACTCTACAAGATATTCAGGCAAGTCATTCATGAACAGAATAAAAATAAGTGGTCCAAGAACTGATCCCTGAGGGACACCAAGATTGTTCTCATACTCGGTGGAAACGTGTTCCTCTACATGGACGTATATGGAACGATTAGAGAGGTAGCTCAGAATCCAATCCAGAATTATGCCTCTAAAACCTATTTGGTATAATTTATCAGCGATGAATTTATGTTGAAGACAGTCGAACGCACGTGAAAGATCAAAAAAGATCCCTGCGACATGTGCACCCTTATCCAGACTATCGTACACAAATTCCACGAATTCAGTGCATGCCGTCTGAGTGGACCTACCAATTCTGAAGCCATGTTGTTGCTTAGACAGTACTGTAAATCTGGTCAGGAATTCACTCATACGATGGTGCATTATTCTTTCAAAAACTTTTGATAATTGACTCAAAATGGATATAGGTCGATAGTTAGCAATGTTGTCCGCGGCGTTTTTCTTGTGTACAGGAATGACCTTGGCCTGCTTCAGTATAGATGGGAAGATTCCAGCCGACACAGACGAATTTATAAGATGTGCCACATGTTCTGAGATGGAATGCGCCACTGACTTGAGAATTCTCGCCGAGATATAATCTATCCCTGGGCTTTTACTGTTCTTGAGACTTCGTATAATTGACAGTACCTCATCCGCTGTCACCGGAAAGAAATAAAAGCTACAGTTGAGCAATTTCTGAGTGGTACAATTTTTCGAGATATCGTTCCCGAAGAAGTCAAGAATGGACTGTTTATTAACTTCTGTGAAATATTTTCCAAATGCTTCTGCCAGAAGCCTTGGGCACGAAACGCGTTCTCCATTCTGAATGATGGATAAAGATTTGGATTTTCCACTATCTCTTCCAAGCTCATGACCAACCATATGCCAAACAGTTTTGTTTAAATTCTCGGAGGTGAGAATGATGCTATTGTTAAAATTCAATTTAGTTCTTCTTATTAACTGGGAATATTCGGATTTTGCAGTTTTGTAGACTTCCTCGAATCTGATGTTCTCAAATTTTTAGTGAGCCAGTGAAGGTTTTTAGGCGCTCCCTGGCCTCCAGAATATCGAGGTTTATCCATGAGGGTCTCTTACAAACTGAGTAATGATTCCTCCTTAAAGGACAAGCTATGTCAATAAGCGTTTTAAGTATATATAAAAACTGTTCAAACTTAGTATCAATCGATTGGTGACCATATATAGTCCCAAATTCTGCCTGTCCAACAAGCAAAGAAAGGTACTCCAGGTTGTCCGGTGAGACACATCTGGAGACTCTGGTATACTTATTATCAAGGTCGAATCCGCTTTGTGAGTAATAGTTAAGAATCACAGCTCTGTGGTCACTGATAAACGATTCCCTGACATCTACACAGACATTTCCTGTAAAGAATTATTAACAATGTAGTCCACCTTAGTGGACGATGTATTACCCCACTTATCAGTAAATACCCTTGTGGGCTCAAGAGATTTTACATTTAAATTAAAGCTTGAAAACAAATCTTTTAAAAGCTTCTTTCTGGCATCATCAACAAGATAATCTACATTCAGATCACCACAGAGAAAGATAATATCAGAGATAGAAGCACAGTAATTTAGAACATACTCTATAGTTCTCAGAAATAAATGGTAGTCACCTGAAGGTGGTCTATATACACTGAGTACAATGAAGAGGAGTTCACCAGATCTTATCTTGATTCCGCACATTTCGCAATGCATTTCGATGGAGAAGCTGTCCACATTTAGGGGTAGTATTTGGAGACCGGATCGCACAAACAAAGAACTTCCACCATGCTCTCGCTTGGGCCTGCAGTAATGGGCAGCAACTCGATATCCAACCGGAGCCATAAAACCTATCCTCTCACTCGAACACCAATGCTCCACTAAACTCACACAATCAGGCCGAATAGAATCAATAAAGACCTCAAGACGAGCCACTTTATTAGCAATGCTTTGGGCATTTATTTGGATGATTTTCAGATTTGTTCTAACACCAAGGCCAGATTTAGCGTTGTTTTTCGTCGTTTTTAACTGCTGCTTGGTTGGATCGACGAAAAAACTTGTTCACCATGATACCCTCCGGCCAAAAGGATGGTGCCATAATCTGTGTTAGGAATTCGGCTGGAAACGATAGCTTGAATGATGCATAAATTTCAGGCTGTTTAGAATTCAATTTTTCACACGACAGATCAGGAATACTATTATTGAAAAATTTAATCAAGTCCTCAACTGTCGTTGAGGGACTCAGCCGGGAGACATGAATATGTGACAATCTCCTCTTCGGAACACTGACAAGTGCACCCGAATTCAAGGAGCCAATAATTGGTTTGTTCAATCGTTTTGGTGTTCGATCTTTCAGTTCTGTCTTAGTTGTAGTTCTCTCCTTACTTTTTACTTTAGAATTAGATTTCCTTCCATAATTGACGATCTTCCAATCTCCTGCACCAGAAGAAGTTTGAGTTGACTCTAGTTCCCCATCAATGTGTATAACCGGAATTGGTCCGGGCGGTTCAGGAACGTAAGAAGTTACCCGCTCTGTAGGTTGGATCATTGGAGATACTCGGTCTATAGAATCTGTTCTCGAGTCGTCGGTTGACTCAGGAACGTCAGGGGTTACCCGTACTGTAGGTGGGATCACCGGAGATACTCGGTCTATAGAATAATCCGTACGGTGTTCATTCGAATCGTTGACGGAATTCCCTCCAGATGTTTCATTTACCAGATAATTGTTTTTATATTCCTTTAATATGTGGATTTCCTCAGTAAGATCGTTAATTTGTTTATTTTGGGAAATAATCAAACTTTTCAACTCAACAATTTCGGAATACAAGGGAGAAACAATTCTTTCCAAAGCCTCCAGAATAGCCTTCTCAATCGGGTTTTTTGCATTCTCAATTTCTCCCTGATCGCCAATCAAGGAAGAACTGGAATCAGTTGGCAGTGAACAATTTTCACAGATCCAATTTCCTCCAGATCCATTTTCACGCATTTCATTGTATACTTCGATAGAAATATTCACACACTTGATATGAAAACTATTTTCACATTTCTGGCACAAAATTGTATCGTCATATCGATCAATTTTATTTAAACAACGGAAGCAACTTATACCACGTACTCGCGACATCGTAGATTGGTATCAATCGAAAGAACATCCGGGTGCCCTTGGACACTGGCATCGACAATGGAGACTCGAAAAAAAAAAAAAAAAAAAAAATACTGTAAATATACAGGTGCAACAATAAGATTGAAAACTCTACCAAATCTCCTTATATAAGAGAGAACCAATCAACACAATCTGTTGTAATGCTCACGTTTCACCACCATTTGTGCATTTCAGAATCAAAGTGCTTTCTTGATAGATTGAATCTCCAATAGACTGCATATTAAACAATCGGCAAACCATAATGCAAATTTCTGCTCACCGCAATTCGAAAATTATTAAGCATCTTCTTAATGAGGAGCGACAACTGGATATTACCTGAAGAAGTATATTGCATCTGAAGCAAAAAAAAACAAAATTAGAAAGAGGGTAATATGCATTTCAATTAAAATTCTACATTGGAATATAAGGGATATCCAAAAACATGAGTTATATAGCAACACAGTGAAAGTTTTAAATATGAGGCAAGCATTAACATTTGCATTGTAAAATATGCAACCAATAAAATTGTGATGATATAATAAAGGTGCTTTATCTTAAGGAGATTACTCACATTTCTACTTACTTAGTTCATGGAATAGAGATGAATGGTGTCAAGATTTGGACCATTTCATTCATTCCTCGAATGTCATGTAAATAAATAGAACATCCGTTGTTTACATCTCAGAAAAATGTATTTTGATATATATTCATTCATTCTTGAGAGATAACTGAAATGAAACGATATGCTAGATTGATTTATCTTTGATTTATAATCGAATAAATACCTGAGCTAATTTTTGTACTTCCAGATCGTGTTTACATATGTCGTATTGACATCGAAGGCATTATATTTTGATATTCATTCTTCCAGATGGAATATTTACTGTAAATAAAGAGAATTAATCGTTATGAAAACCGAGTATATAAATATTACCCTCAACGGAATGTTTCAATCGAATTTACTTGCAAATTCGAAATGACAATTCTGAAGGTCAGACAGATCTGCGTCAAGCTACATCGCAATGGCGCGAAACCGAGCCTGAAATGCCGATTTTCAAACGCATAATTTAGGTATTTTTTGTTCGCTTCCCGATCTGTAAGTGGTATATGGAGATTCGGAATCTCCTGTAGATTCTTATTCGACAACTTGCAAAGCCTGAAAGATCTTGCACCGCCGATATCGAGCGAAAAATCGATGCCGAATTTTCAAAATCGGAGCTCGCGTTCGGCTATCATCGGAACCGAATGAGAAATTCTGACATTTTATCACGATTTTCGTAGAAATTAGCGAATTTGGAATGAATAATTCACGGCCTTAACTCGCTACTTGGATATGAAAATTGGTACCCAGAGATGGGAATTTCCTCAAATTTCGTTTTCTACCGCTAAAAGGTCATTTAATGGCTCGTAGAGCCCGAGCTGATCGAAAGCATCATAGTGGTTTTTGACGTTTCGCGGAGTTGGAGAATCCGAAAATTGCCCATTTTCTTACCGAATTTTCGTACCCATCCAGGGTAGCTCCGGGGTCCAGCTCGTAGCGGGAACCCCGGCCCTTCTTCCTCTCGAAATATCGACCTCCCCGCCCCGCAAAACGGTCTATCTTCAGACGGGAACGTTCGAACGCGGGGACGCTTTCGGCGATTTCGCCAAAAACGACGTTTTTCGACTTTTTCGTTTGAAAATTTCGGGTATTTTAAGAGCGCCCGGGGGGTGTTTTTCGGTCGCTTCTCCTAGAAGAGGATACGCCCTTTCGATCCGTTTTAAGATTGCCTCTCTAGCGGCCCTGCGGGGCTGCGGGCTCGGCTTCGCCTCGCGGGTCCCTAACGGGACCCGAAAATTCAATTTTAACCACGCCCACCCTTATTGCTTTAATATTATAGACTAGTAAGCGGGTAGATCAATAGGCCCGTAGATCCATAGGCCAGTAGTTCAATAGGCCAGCAGTTCAATAGGCCAGTAGTTCAATTGGCCAGTAGTTCCATTGGCCAGTAGTTCAATTGGCCCATGGATCAATATAGACCATAGATCAATATAGACCATAGATCAATAGGGCCCATACATCAATGAAGCGCGCAGAAACACGAAACACGTCAAAAACCCGTTGAAAGCAACAAAACTTGAAAATACTGGAAAAAACACGAAAAAACGCGAAAAAACACGGAAGAATTCGAAGAAACACGAAAGAAACCGAAGTTATACGAAAGAAACCGAAATTACACGAAACAACGCGATAAAACACGAAAGAACCCCAAGTAACACAAAAATCCAGAGGAACCTGAGAAAATCCCGAAAATATACATATAACCTGAAAGCGCGCAAAAAACTCGAAGTCACACGAAACACCCCAGAGAAATACAAAAAAACCGAAAGCGCGCAAAAAACAAAAGTACTTGTATATTGCACACCCCGTATATGACCCGATCGTAAACTCATTGTAAATTGCACACCCTGTATGACATTTTATCGAAATCAGCAAAATAACTTGTGAATTGCACACCCCGTATATCACATGATCGCAAATTCCTTGTAATTCGCACACCCTGTATGACATTTTATCGAAATTAGATCCCATACGCGAAAAATCATGATCACTTGCACATAGGACACCCACTATATAATCGTTTCGTAGTGGGTGCTTTTTCCATGAAAAATGCAGATGGAAAAACTCTCGAAGAAAGACCCTGGTGAAAGTCAGTGCTTTCGATGTGCACAGCCCGTATAATAATCGAAAATAATTTTTTCATAAAAAATTAACCCTAAGAATATCGTTGTAACTCCATCTATTCGAATTCAATAATTACCACGACGGAAGTATGAAAATTATTCTATGGACCCCCTATGTAACACCCCGTATATGAATCGAAAATAATTTTTCCAAAAAAAAAACCCGAAGGAACACAAAAATCTTGAGAGCGCGCAAAAAAACAGTAGAACCTGTAAAGTGCACACCCCGTATATCACCCGATCGCAAATTCATTGTAAATCGCACACCCTGTATGACATTTTACCGAAATTAGCCTCCACACGTGAGAAAACATGATGAAAAATGCATATGGGACACCCTGTATATAATTGATTTGCAGTGGGTGCTTTCATCATAAAAAACAAACCGAAAGAATATCGTTTTAACTCTATCGTTTCACGTTCGGTGCATTCCATGAAGAAAGAACCCGACCAAACGCGGAAAAACGTGAAAGAACCCAAAGTAACACGAAAGAACGAAAAAAATCCAAAGGAACCGAAAATATCCAAAAATCACCGAAAGCGCGCAAAAAACTCGAAGGAAAGCTTAAAACCCTAGGAGCACACAAAAAACCGAAAGCGTGCAAGAAATATCAAAAGAACTTTTAAATTGCACACCCTTTATATCAATCAATCGCGAAATCATTGTTAATGGTACACCCTGTATGAGATTTCATTGAATTTAGCTCACTTATGCGGAAATGGACGGAAACTCGAGAAAAAAACTGGTGAATGTCAGCGCTACTCAGATCTGACACCCTGTATATGAATGGAATATATTTTATCGAATTGAGAACCAAAACACACCGAAGAAACAAAAAAACTCGAATTTGCGCACAAAAAACCAAAATAACTTGTCAATTGCACACCTCGTATATCACATGATCGCAAATTCATTGTAAATCGTTTACCCTGTATGACATTTTATCGGAATTAGATCCCACTCACTAATTGCTTTTTCCATAAAAATTCAGACGGAAAATCTCTCGAAGAAAGAATCTGGTGAAAATCAGTGCTTCCCATGGGCACAGCCTAGATAGCGATTTTTTAATGCACAACCCTGTACAGCAATTAATGCACAACCCCTGTACAGCAATCCATCGCGATCGGTTCATTCTTCAAGGACGAAAATGGAATGGCGCGTAAATTGAGCCAAAAATGCCGATTTTCAAACGCATAATTTAGGTATTTTTGTTCGATTCGCGATCTGTAAGTGGTATCAGGAGATTCGGAATCTCCTGTAGATTCTCATTCGACCACTCGAAAGGCCTAAATAATCTATCAGCGCCCATATCGAGTGAAAAATCGATACCGGATTTTGAAAATTGGAGCTCGCGTTCGGCTATCCTCGGAATGGAAACAGAAACTGACATTTAACCTCGCAATGTTGTGAAAATTACCGATTTTCGAATGAAGAATTCACGGTCTTATCTCGCTACTTGGATATGAAAATTGGTACCCAGAGATGGGGAATTTCCTCAAGTTTCGTTTTCTACCCTTGACTGGGCGTTTAGGGACGTGTAGAGCATGCAGCGAGCGAAAGCATCATAGTGGTTTTTGACGTTTCGCGGAGTTGGAGAATCCGAAAATTGCCCATTTTCTTACCAAATTTTCGTACACATCCGGGGTAGCTCCGGGGTCCAGCTCGTAGCGGGAACCCCGGCCGTTCTTCCTCTCGAAATATCGACCTCCCCGCCCCCAAAACGGTCTATCTTCGGACGGGAACGTTCGAACGCGGGGACGCTTTCGGCGATTTCGCCAAAAACGACGTTTTTCGACTTTTTCGTTTGAAAATTTCCGGTATTTCAAGAGCGCCCGGGGTTTTTTTTCGGTCGCTTCTCCTAGAGGAGGATTCGCTTTTTCGATTTTCTTTAAGATTCCCCCTCGAGCGGCCCTGCGGGTCTGCGGGCTCGGCTTCGCCTCGCGGGTCCCTTACGGGACCCGAAAATTCCAATTTTAACCACGCCCACCCTTATTGCTTTAATATTATAGACTAGTAAGCGGGTAGATCAATAGGCCCGTAGATCCAAAGGCCAATCAACCAATAATCCCATAGATCAATATAGACCATAGATCATACTGGACCATAGATCAATATAGACCATAGATCAATAGGGCCCATACATCAATGAAGCGCGCAGAAACACGAAACACGTCAAAAAACCCGTTGAAAGCAAAAAAACTCGAAAATACTGGAGAAAACACGAAAAAACGCGAAAAAACTTGGAAGAATTCGAAGAAACACGAAAGAAACCGAAGTTGTACGAAAGAAACCGAAATTACACGAAACAACGCGATAAAACACGAAAGAACCCCAAGTAACACAAAAAATCCAGAGGAACCTGAGAAAATCCCGAAAAAATACATATAACCTTAAAGCGCGCAAAAAAACTCGAAGTCACGCGAAACACCCCAGAGAAATACAAAAAAACCGAAAGCACGCAAAATAACAAATGTACTTGTATATTGCACACCCCGTATATGACCCGATCGTAAACTCATTGTAAATTGCACACCCTGTATGACATTTTATCGAAATCAGCAAAATAACTTGTGGATTGCACACCCCGTATATCACATGATCGCAAATTCCTTGTAATTCGCACACCCTGTATGACATTTTATCGAAATTAGATCCCATACGCGAAAAATCATGATAACTTGCACATAGGACACCCACTATATAATCGTTTCGTAGTGGGTGCTTTTTCCATGAAAAATGCAGATGGAAAACTCTCGAAGAAAGACCCTGGTGAAAGTCAGTGCTTTCGATGTGCACAGCCCGTATATAAATCGAAAATAATTTTTTCATAAAAATTAACCCTAAGAATATCGTTGTAACTCCATCTATTCGAATTCAATAATTACCACGACGGAAGTATGAAAATTATTCTATGGACCTCCTATGTAACACCCCGTATATTAATCGAAAATAATTTTTCAAAAAAAAAAAAACCCGAAGGAACACAAAAATCTTGAGAGCGCGCAAAAAAACAGTAGAACCTATAAAGTGCACACCCCGTATATCACCCGATCGCAAATTCATTGTAAATCGCACACCCTGTATGACATTTTACCGAAATTAGCCTCCACACGTGAAGAAACATGAAAAATGCATATAGGACACCCTGTATATAATTGATTTGCAGTGGGTGCTTTCATCATAAAAAAACAAACCGAAAGGATATCGTTTTAACTCTATCGTTTCAAGTTCGGTGCATTCCACGAAGAAAGAACCCGACCAAACACGGAAAAACGTGAAAGAACCCAAAGTAACACGAAAGAACGAAAAAAATCCAAAAGAACCGAAAATACACCGAAGAAGCACAAAATCACCGAAAGCGCGCAAAAAAACTCGAAGGAAAGCTTGAAACCCCGAGGAGCACAAAAACCGAAAGCGTGCAAAAAATAATGAAAGAACTTGTAAATTGCACACCCTGTATATCAATCGATCGCGAAATCATTGTTAATGGCACACCCTGTATGACATTTCATTGCATTCAGCTCGCTTACGCGGAAAAGCACGAAAGCTAGAGAAAAACTCTGGTGAATGTCAGCGCTACTCAGATCTGACACCCTGTATATGAATCGAATATATTTTATCGAATTAAGAACCAAAACACGCCGAGGGAATACGAAAAAACTCGAGTTTTCGCAAAAAAATCAAATTTACTTGAAAATTGCACACCTCGTTCATCACATGATCGTAAATCATTGTGAATCGCACACCCTGTATAACATTTTATCGAAATTAGATCCCACTCTATAATTGGTTCGCAGTGGGTGCTTTTTCCATAAAAATTCCGACGGAAAATCTCTCCAAGAAATATTCCTTCCCATGGGCACAGCCTGCATAGCGATTTTATTAATGCACACCCCTGTACAGCAATTCATCGCGATCTTTTCATTCTTCAAGGACGAAAATGGAATGGCGCGTAAATCGAGCCAAAAATGCCGATTTTCAAACGCATAATTTAGGTATTTTTGTTCGATTTGCGATCTGTAAGTGGTATCAGGAGATTCGGAATCTCCTGTAGATTCTTATTCGATTACTCGAAAGGCCTAAATAATCTTTCAGCGCCCATATCGAGTGAAAAATCGATGCCGGATTTTGAAAATTGGAGCTCGCGTTCGGCTATCCTCGGAATGGAAACAGAAACTGACATTTAACCTCGCAATGTTGTGAAAATTACCGATTTTCGAATGAAGAATTCACGGTCTTATCTCGCTACTTGGATATGAAAATTGGTACCCAGAGATGGGAATTTCCTCAAGTTTCGTTTTCTACCCTTGACAGGGCGTTTAGGGACGTGTAGAGCCCGCAGCGAGCGAAAGCATCAGGGTAGTTTTTGACGTTTTGCGGAGTTGGAGAATCCGAAAATTGCCCATTTTCTTACCAAATTTTCGTACCCATTTCGGGTAGCTCCGGGGTCCAGCTCGTAGCGGGAACCCCGGCGGTTCTTCCTCTCGAAATATCGACCTCCCCCGCCCCGCAAAACGGTCTATCTTCGGACGGGAACGTTCCAACGCGGGGACGCTTTCTGCGATTTCGCCAAAAACGACGTTTTTCGACTTTTTCGTTTGAAAATTTCGGGTATTTCAAGAGCGCCCGGGGGGTTTTTCTCGGTCGCTTCTCCTAGAGGAGGATTCGCCCTTTCGATTTTTTTTAAGATTCCTCTCGGGCGGCCCTGCGGGCCGCGGGCTCGGCTTCGCCTCGCGGGTCCCTAACGGGACCCGAAAATTCCAATTTTAACCACGCCCACCCTTATTGCTTTAATATAATAGACTAGTAAGCGGGTAGATCAATAGGCCCGTAGATCCATAGGCCAGTAGTTCAATAGGCCAGTAGTTCAATAGGCCAGTAGTTCAATTGGCCAGTAGTTCCATTGGCCAGTAGTTCAATTGGCCCATGGATCAATATAGACCATAGATCAATATAGACCATAGATCAATAGGGCCCATACATCAATGAAGCGCGCAGAAACACGAAACACGTCAAAATACCCGTTGAAAGCCAAAAAACATGAAAGTACTGAAAAAAACGCGAAGAAAAGCGAAGAAACACGGAGGAATCCGAAGAAACACGAAAGAAACCGAAGTTACACGAAAGAAACCGAAATTACACGAAACAACGCTAGAGAACACGAAAGAACCCCAAGTAACACAAATAATCCAAAGGAACCTGAAAAAAACCCGAACGAATACATTTAACTTGAAAGCGCACAAAAAAACTCGAAGTCACGCGAAACAACCCGGAGAAATACAAAACCGAAAGCGCGCAATAAAACAAAAGTACTTGTTTATTGCACACCCCGTATATCACCAGATCGTAAACTCATTGTGAATTGCACACCCTGTATGATATTTAATCGAAATTAGCAAAATAACTTGTAAATTGCACACCCGTATATCACATGATTGCAAATTCATTGTAATTCGCACACCCTGTATGACATTTTACCGAAATTAGCCTCACACGTGAAAAAACATGATGAAAATGCATATGGGACACCCTGTATATAATTGATTTGCAGTGGGTGCTTTCATCATAAAAACAAACCGAAAGAATATCGTTTTGACTCTATCGTTTCAAGTTCGGTGCATTTCACGAAGAAAGAACCCGACGAAACACGGAAAAACTTGAAAGAACCCGAAGTACCACGAATGAACGAAAAATATCCAAAGGAACCGAAAAAACCCCGAAGGAGCATAAAATCACCGAAAGCGCGCAAAAAACTCGAAGGAAAGCTTGAAACCCCGAGGGAGCACAAAAAACCGAATGCGTGCAAAAAATAATGAAAGAACTTTTAAATTGCACACCCTGTATATCAATCGATCGTGAAATCATTGTTAATGGCACACCCTGTATGAGATTTCATTGAATTTAGCTCACTTACGCGGAAATGGACGAAAACTCGAGAAAAACTCTGGTGAATGTCAGCGCTACTGAGATCTGACACCCTGTATATGAATCGAATATATTTTATCGAATTCAGAACTGAAACACACCGAAGAAACACGAAAAACTCGAATTTGCGCACAAAAACCAAAATAACTTGTCAATTGCATACCTCGTATATCATGATCGCAAATTCATTGTAAATCGTTTACCCTGTATGACATTTTATCGAAATTAGATCCCACTCACTAATTGCTTTTTCCATAAAAATTCAGACGGAAAATCTCTCGAAGAAAGAATCTGGTGAAAATCAGCGCTTCCCATGGGCACAGCCTAGATAGCGATTATTTTAATGCACAACCCTGTACAGCAATAATGCACGACCCTGTACAGCAATCCATCGCGATCGGTTCGTTCTTCAAGGACGAAAATGGAATGGCGCGTAAATCGAGCCAAAAATGCCGATTTTCAAACGCATAATTTAGGCATTTTGTTGGGATTCCCGAAATGTGAAAGGTATCTGGAGATTCGGAATTTCCCGTAGATTCTTATTCGACCGCTGGAAAGGCCTGAAAAATCTTATACCGCCGAAATCGAGCGAAAAATCGATGCCGGATTTTGAAAATTGGAGCTCGCGTTCGGCTATCCTCGGAATGGAAACAGAAACTGACATTTAACCTCGCAATGTTGTGAAAATTACCGATTTTCGAATGAAGAATTCACGGTCTTATCTCGCTACTTGGATATGAAAATTGGTACCCAGAGATGGGGAATTTCCTCAAGTTTCGTTTTCTACCCTGGACAGGGCGTTTAGGGACGTGTAGAGCCCGCAGCGAGCGAAAGCATCATAGGGGTTTTTGACGTTTTGCGGAGTTGGAGAATCCGAAAATTGCCCATTTTCTTACCAAATTTTCGTACCCATCCCGGGTAGCTCAGGGTCCAGCTCGTAGCGGGAACCCCGGCGGTTCTTCCTCTCGAAATAGCGACCTCCCCGCCCCGCAAAACGGTCTATCTTCGGACGGGAACGTTCGAACGCGGGGACGCTTTCGGCGATTTCGCCGAAAACGACGTTTTTCGACATTTTCGTTTGAAAATTTCGGGTATTTCAAGAGCGCCCGGGGTTTTTTTCGGTCGCTTCTCCTAGAGGAGGATTCGCTTTTTCGATTTTCTTTAAGATTCCCCTCGAGCGGCCCTGCGGGCCGCGGGCTCGGCTTCGCCTCGCGGGTCCCTAACGGGACCCGAAAATTCCAATTTTAACCACGCCCACCCTTATTGCTTTAATATTATAGACTAGTAAGCGGGTAGATCAATAGGCCCGTAGATCCATAGGCCAGTAGTTCAATAGGCCAGTAGTTCAATTGGCCCATGGATCAATATAGACCATAGATCAATATAGACCGCAGATCAATAGGGCCCATACATCAATGAAGCGCGCAGAAACACGAAACACATCAAATTACCCGTTGAAAGCGAAAAAGCTAGAAAGAACTGGAAAAAACACGGAGAAACGCGAAAAAACACGAAGGAATCCGAAGAAACACGAAAGAAACCGAAGTTATACGAAAGAAACCGAAATTACACGAAACAACGCGAGAAAACACGAAAGAACACCAAGTAACACAAAAATCTAAAGGAACCTGAAAAAACCCGAAACACAAAAGTACTTGTAAATTGCACACCACGTATATCACCCGATCGTAAACTTATTCTAAATTGCACACCCTGTATGACATTTTATCGAAATCCGCTCCCATTCGCTAGAAAACTTGAAGGAGAATGCATATGAGACACTCAGTATACAATTGATTAGCAGTGAAAAAAAAAACCAAAAGAATATCGTTGTAACTCCATCTATTCGAGTTCAGTAATTACCACGAAGGAAGTATCAAAATTATTCTATGGAGCTCCTATGTAACACCCCGTATATGTTTCGAAGATAATTTTTCCGTAAAAAAAAAACCCGAAGGAACACAAAAACTTGAAAAAACTTGAGAGCTCGCAAAAAAACAGAAGAACTTGTAAAGTGCTCACCCCGTATATCACCCGATCGCAAATTCATTGTAAATCGCACACCCTGTTTGACATTTTATCGAAATTAGCTTCCACACGTGAAAAACATGATGAAAAATGCATATGGGACACCCAGTATATAATTGATTTCCAGTGGGTGCTTTCATCATAAGAAACAAACCGAAAGAATATCGTTTTAACTCTATCGTTTCAAGTGCGGCGCATTCCACGAAGAAAGAACCCGACGAAACACGGAAAAACTTGAAAGAACCCGAAGTACCACGAAAGAACGAAAAATATCCAAAGGAACCGAAAAAACCCCGAAGGAGCACAAAATCATCGAAAGCGCGCAAAAACTCGAAGGAAAGCTTAAAACACCGAGGGAGCACAAAAAACCGAAAGCGTGCAAAAAATAACGAAAGAACTTTTAAATTGCACACCCTGTATATCAATCGATCGCGAAATCATTGTTAATGGCACACCCTGTATGAGATTTCATTGAATTTAGCTCCCTTACGCGGAAAAGCACGAAAGCTGGAGAAAAACTCTGGTGAATGTCAGCGCTACTCAGATCTGACACCCTGTATATGAATCGAATATATTTTATCGAATTAAGATCCAAAACACCCTGAAACAACACAAAAACTCGAATTTGCGCATAAAAATCAAATTAACTTGTAAATTGCACACCCCGTATATCACCCGATCGCAAATTCATTGTAAATCGCACACCCTGTATGACATTTTATCGTAATTAGATCCCATACGCGAAAAACCATGAAGAAAAATGCATTTGGGACACCCACGATATAATCGATTCGCAGTGGGTGCTTTTTCCATAAGAAATTCAGACTGAAAATCTCTCGAAGAAAGACTCTGGTGAAAGTTAGTGCTTCCAATGTGCACAGCACGTATATCATTCGATCGCAATCGGTGCATTCCACAAAGGTAGTATAAACATTATTCGATGAAGCTCTATGTGTAACACCCTGTATATGAATCGAAAATAATTTTTCCATAAAAATAAACCCAAAGAATATCGTTTCAACTCCATCAATTTTACAAAGGTGAAATAAAAATTATTCGAAAAAGGTCTGAACGTGTATTCATGAACAGAGTGCATAGCAGTTTTTCCCTGAATAAACTAAGTGTGTCGGATTTTAACATAGAGTATCATAAGTTGGATCGGAGCTCGGAGAGGGCAATGAATTCGCGCGAAAATAGACTGAAAAATGACGATTTTGAAACGCTTATTTGAGGTGTTTTCTTTCGATTTGTGAATCGCAGGTGCTGTCTAGAGATTCGGAATCTCCTGTAGATTCTTATTCGAGTGCTTGGAAAACGCAAACAATCTTCAACCGCCCATATCGAGCGAAAAATTGATGCCGTATTTTCAAATTTGGAGCTCGCGTTCGGCTATCATCGGAATCGTATGATAAAATATGACACTTCTCCTCGAATTATCGAGAAAATTGCCGAATTTGGAATGAATATCCCCGGCTTTGACTCGCTACTTGGATGTGAAAATTGGTACCCAGAGATGGGAAATTTCACGTAGATTCGTTTTCTACCGATCGCGGGGCGATTTATATCGTTTTCGACCGGCACGGAGGAAAAAGTAGGTGCGGTTTTTGACGTTTCAGGAAGTCGGGAGTTTAAAAATTGCCGTTTTTTATGCATAATTTTCGTATAGATTTCGAGGGGCTCCGCGTTCCGTACCGGTACCACATTATGAGAATGTCTTTTTCTTGAAAAAGCGACCGATCTCGGCCGGAGAAATGGCCCCGTTCGTCCGTGAGATCTTCCCCTTGGGGACAGTTTTGGCGATTTCGCGAAAATGGCCGATTTCGCGATTTTCGTTTGAAAATTTCGGGCACTTTAAGAGCGCCCGGGGTTTTTCTTGGTCGCTTCTCCTAGAGGAGGATTCGCTTTTCGATTTTTTTAAGATTCCCTCTCGAGCGGCCCTGCGGGCAGCTCGGAAAGCTACGCTTTCCGGGTCCCTAACGGGAACACCTGTCAAAATTTTCTCTGGTTCCCGATCTTATCATTTTAATATATTAGACTAGTAAGCGGGTAGATCAATAGGCCCATGGATCAATATAGACCATAGATCATAATGGACCATAGATCAATATAGACCATAGATCAATATAAACCATAGATCAATATAGACCAAAGATCAATAGGGCCCATACATCAATGAAGCGCGCAGAAACACGAAACACGTCAAAATACCCGTTGAAAGCGAAAAAACTTGAAAGAACTGGAAAACACGAAGAAACGCGAAAAAACACGAAGGAATCCGGAGAAACACGAAAGAAACCGAAGTTACACGAAAGAAACCGAAATTACACGAAACAACGCGAGAAAACACGAAAGAACCCCAAGTAACATAAAAATCCAGAGGAACCTGAAAAAACCCGAAAGAATACATATAACTTGAAAGCGCTACTCGAAGTCACGCGAAACACCCCAGAGAAAAAAAAACAACGAAAGCACGCAAAGAAACAAAAGAACTTATAAATTGCACACCCCGTATATCACCCGATCGTAAACTCTTTGTAAATTGCACACCCTGTATGACAGTGTGTAAAGTGCTCACCCCGTATATCACCCGATCGCAAATTCATTGTAAATCGCACACCCTGTATGACATTTTATCGTAATTAGATCCCATACGCGAAAAACCATGAAGAAAAATGCATTTGGGACACCCACTATATAATCGATTCGCAGTGGGTGCTTTTTCCCTAAGAAATTCAGACGGAAAATCTCTCGAAGAAAGACTCTGGTGAAAGTCAGTGCTTCCAAAGTGCACAGCACGTATATCATACGATCGCAATCGGTGCATTCCACAAAGGTAGTATAAGCATTATTCGATAAAGCTTCCATGTAACACCTTGTATATGAATCGAAAATAATTTTTCCATAAAAAATAAACCCAAAGAATATCGTTTCAACTCCATCAATTTCACAAAGGTAAAATGAAAATTATTCGAAAAAGGTCTGAACGTGTATTCATGAACAGAGTGCTTTCCTGAATAAACTAAGTGTGTCGGATTTTGACATAGAGTATCATAAGTTGGGTCCGAGTTCGGAGAGGGCAATGAATTCGCGCGAAAATAGACTGGAAAATGACGATTTTCAAACGCATATTTGAGATGTTTTTTTGAGAGTCGTGTAAGATAAGTGGTATCTAGAGATTCGTAATCTCCTGTAGATTCTTATTCGAGTGCTTGGAAAACGCAAAAATCTTCGAACGCCCATATCGAGCGAAAAATTGATGCCGTATTTTCAAATTTGGAGCTCGCGTTCGGCTATCATCGGAATCGTATGATAAAATATGACACTTGTCCTCGAATTATCGAGAAAATTGCCGAATTTGGAATGAATATCCCCGGCCTTGACTCGCTACTTGGATGTGGAAATTGGTACCCAGAGATGGGAAATTTCACGTAGATTCGTTTTCTACCGATCGCTGGGCGATTTATATCGTTTTCGACCGGCACGGAGGGAAAGCGTAGATGCGGTTTTTGACGTTTCAGGGAAGTCGGGAGTTTAAAATTGCCGTTTTACATGCATAATTTTCGTATAGATTTCGAGGGGCTCCGCGGTCCGTACCGGTACCACATTATGAGGAATGTCTTTTTCTTGAAAAAGCGACCGATCTCGTCCGGAGAAATGGCCCCGTTCGTCCGTGAGATCTTCCCCTTGGGGACACTTTTGGCGATTTCGCGAAAATGGCCGATTTCGCGATTTTCGTTTGAAAATTTCGGGCACTTTAAGAGCGCCCGGGGTTTTTCTTGGTCGCTTCTCCTAGAGGAGGATTCGCGTTTTCGATTTTTTTAAGATTCCTCTCGAGCGGCCCTGCGGGCTGCTCGGAAAGCTGCGCTTTCCGGGTCCCCGACAGGACCACCTGTCAAAATTTTCTCTGGTCCCCGATCTTATCATTTTAATATAATAGATAAGTCCACGTGAGACAGTTTTCTCGGGTTAAAAATTTTTGGAAAAAAAAATTCCGGAAATAAAAATTTTTCGGAAGAAAATTTTTCGAGGAAAATAGTTTTACAGGAGAAAATTTTTTTGAAAACTGTTTCTCAGAAAAATATTTTTCGAGGAAAAAAATTTTTCAGGAAAAAAATTTTTCAGGAAAAAATATTTCAGGATGAAAATTTTTCGGAAAAAAAATTCTTCGGAAAAAATTTTACGGAAAAAAATTCACGGAAAAAAAATTTTCAGGAGAAAAATTTTTCGGAAAAAAATTCTTCGGAAAAAATTAAAAACAGTAAATTGACATACGGCAATAACCTACTGCTCAGAAATTTCGAATGGTGAAGCGCAAAATTTTTAATTTGCTATTTCTCTCGAGCAGTAGATTTCATAGTCGATCTTGTTCATTAGTTCTGTAATACCTATTGAAAACGATTATTTGACATACGGCAATCACCTACTCCTAAGGGATTTTGAATGGTAGAGCGAAAAATATTGAACTCGCTTTATTTTCAGAACAGTTGAGTTCATAGGCGATCTAGTTTATGAGTGCTGTAGAAGAACTATTGAAAACGATAAATTGACATACAGCAATCACATACTCCTCAGGGATTTTGAATGGTAAGGCGAAATATATTAAACTCGCTTTATTTTCAGAACAGTTGGGTTCATAGTCGATCTTGTTCATGAATGCTGTTTGAGAACTATTGAAAACGATAAATTGACATACGGCAATCTCCTACTCCTAACGGATTTTGAATGGTAAAGCGAAAAATATTAAACTCGCTTTATTTTCAGAACAGTTGAGTTCATAGTCGATCTTGTCCATGAATGCTGTTTAAGAACTATTGAAAACGATAAATTGACATACGGCAATCACCTACTCTCCAGGGATTTTGAATGGTAGGGCGAAAAATATTAAACTCGCTTTATTTTCAGAACAGTTGATATCATAGGTGATCTTGTTCATGAATGCTGTTTAAGAACTATTGAAAACGATAAATTGACATACAGCAATCACATACTTTCCAGGGATTTTGAATGGTAAGGCGAAAAATATTAAACTCGCTTTATTTTCAGAACAGTTGAGTTCATAGTCGATCTTGTTCATGAATGCTGTTTAAGAACTATTGAAAACGATAAATTGACATACAGCAATCACATACTCCTCAGGGATTTTGAATGGTAAGGCGAAAAATATTAAACTCGCTTTATTTTCAGAACAGTTGAGTTCATAGTCG
>JARTUT010000670.1:0-27158 GCA_030674115.1 Micraspis discolor
CAAGTGTTGTAAGATACAAGTTTTTGGATAATCTACTGTAAAAATCTAAGTAAGTTTCACTTTTATGTTGCACACAATGCGCTAAAGAGGAAACTAATAAATCTTCTTTCAAATTTTTTTTCTCGAAATCGTTGGTAGATACGACAAAACTAGAAGAGAACGAAAAGTTTAGTATAAGAACAAAGCTCCTTTTCACATTTTTTTTTAAATTAACAGTTGTTCACCAAAAAAAAAGTTCTGTAGAAGACAGGTGGCAGTGTTCCAGAAAAGATATCACCCTGTAGATCTTCTATCGAAATTGCCATGTCACGTGGTGAGAAGTCTCAAATGTAACATCTATGCCAAATTTCAGTTGAATATCTTGTGAAGTGTAGACACTATGAAAAAAAAACTTGAAAAAAATTCAAACTTCAACACTCTGTATCTCGAAAACGAAACTTTTGCGACCCCATGTTTATGGGACTTTTTTTTTCTTAAAATCGCTTAAGGAATCTCCCCTTTTCGTTTGTACGTTCAATTTAAGAACACCCTGTATATGACACTAAAAAATTACCTATCTGAATATGGTTCTAATCTTTTTTCTGTACAACTGTAGTTGGTTTCAGATCTTTTGTAAGCTGTAAGTTTGTGTAGATATTATACACTGAGGTATTCAACATCTTTCTCAGTTGAAGTAATCCTAATCAATGAAGTCGATAACTTATTAGATGATGACGAGATATTGTTGATGATGGAGCTCGTATTGAATGATTGTTTGGGCTATTACCATCATCTATTGTGGATGTAATGTTTTCCGACGTTTCGATAGACATCTTCTATCTTTATCAAGGAGAAAAGTAAGAAACCTTTTGAAAATTATCAATTTTCAAAAAGTCAATATTGACAGAAGTCATGAAAGAAAATGAACGATGTTATATACTCATCTGTGATATGATGATCTTTTAAGTTGGATCGAACTATCGGCGTCCAAACTTCTGGCAGATCTATAGATGGAGCACTTATGAAATCAGGTGTTATTTTCATAAATGCTGCTTCTTTGATTTTTCTTCTTGCAAGTTTTTCTTCTTTGGATATTATTGATGCTTCATCCCACTTTATACGATGATTCTCATCTACAGCATGTTGGACCAACCTGGATTTGTCGCTGTCTAGTACTCGTAGAAGCTTCTGATGTTCTTTTATTCGTACATTCAGAGGGCGTTTAGTTTCTCCGATGTAAGATCTTCCGCACTCGCAAGGTAATTCATATATGCAGTTCTTTGTCCTTTGTGTCTCATTATTAGGCTTAACTTTTGTAAGTTTAGCTCTGATAGTGTCTTAAGTTTTTAATGCAGTCGTTATGTTGTATCTATTTCCAATTCTTCTCATTTTCTCCGACAAACCTTTTACATAAGGAATTACAAAATTACCAAAATGAAGAAATAAATAACATCTCAAAAACTCTTAGAAGCAATGGCTAACCGAAAAAGATATTATAAAAAGCTAGACGAACACAAGAAAGTCAACCTGAACCAACAGATATAAATCAGACCATTAAAACCGTAATTCCTTATGTAAAAGGTTTGTCGGAGAAAATGAGAAGAATTGGAAATAGATACAACATAACGAGTGCATTCAAAACTCAAGACACTATAGAGCTAAACTTACAAAAGTTAAGCCTAATGATGAGACACAAAGGACAAAGAACTGCATATATGAATTACCTTGCGAGTGCGGAAGATCTTACATCGGAGAAACTAAACGCCCTCTGAATGTACGAATAAAAGAACATCAGAAGCTTCTACGAGTACTAGACAGCGACAAATCCAGGTTGGTCCAACATGCTGTAGATGAGAATCATCGTATAAAGTGGGATGAAGCATCAATAATATCCAAAGAAGAAAAACTTGCAAGAAGAAAAATCAAAGAAGCAGCATTTATGAAAATAACACCAGATTCCATAAGTGCTCCATCTATAGATCTGCCAGAAGTTTGGACGCCGATAGTTCGATCCAACTTAAAAAGATCATCATATCACAGATGAGTATATAACATCGTTCATTTTCTTTCATGACTTCTGTCAATATTGACTTTTTGAAAATTGATAATTTTCAAAAGGTTTCTTACTTTTCTCCTTGATAAAGATGTCTATCGAAACATCGGAAATAATTACATCCACAATAGATGATGGTAAAAGCCCAAACAATCATTCAAAACTTATTAGATCATCTTCAAGGAACGTTTGCGACCCCATATTTATGGGACTTTTTTTTCTTAAAATAACTTAGGAATCTCCCGTTTTCGTTTGTACGTTCAATTTAGGAACACCCTGAATAATTTTCTTCCTTTATTATCTTGTTTTTAATTGCTATTTATTTTCAAAGAGTTCATAACATGATCCATGCCTTAACCAGCAATAATACTATATAATAATTTTTTTGCTAGAAGCTACCAAAAAAAAAACTATAGGGTTTCCAATCTACAAAAACCTCCCAGAAATGTTGTGATTTGTCTTAAATTGCATAGTTTTTGTACCTTCATCTAATGCGTGGCAGAGGACATCTTCGCTGTTCGATTAAAAATACTTTACTGGAGCTCATTCGCGCATATCCTGCCGAGATCTCTTCAAGAGGTTATCAATTGCCACACCTGGTTTATATATAATCAAGTGTGGTGTATATGTGCACAAAAATAATTTGCCATTAGTTGTTCTAATCATGATTTCTCTAAAATATCAGAGAATACCTAAATATCGACTCACGAGGACCCATAAAGCTTTCCTCATAATGAGTATAAGAAATTATAATAAGATACCAGCCAATATTCGGAATATCTCTGAGCTCGTTCATTTTAGTAGGAAGCTCAGTAAGCTTCTGATCTGACAATATAAAATTTTTAAAAGTGTAGTTTTTTCATTTCACATATGTATGTTGCTGGATTGTTTATATATGACTTTTTCTATACCTTATTTTGGTCGATGGAAAATAAAGATATTCTATTGTATTCTATGAAACCTTGTAATCAAACACAGGGTAACTATTACTTAGGATGTATTTAAAGCGATTATAACATAATATAATTCAATTTAAGAGAACAATTGATAAAGATCATCGAAAAGATGATTAACAGGTAAAAAGACATCACTACAAATAAAACTGTAATAATAAAACATTCAAATATTAAATGAGAACGATTCAATATCCATTGGTACAGGTTGAAAAACCAATAAATTTTCAAAAATTCTTATATCTAAAGTATGTTTCACTAACAATATTTAAATATGTATATAATATATATATATATTTATAATTTTTACAGACCCTTTTAAACCATTCCACAAATCAGAAAAATAATCGCCTCTATAATGAGAAATAAGTTATGTCATTCACACCATGAACTATTTGTCAATCATTCATTGTTCTTGGACCTTCTTAAGAGGAGGAGGAGCAGCATCATCTTCGAAAGTCTCATAAGCGTATTCTGGTAGGAATTTCTCCAGCTGCTCGTCAAAGAATTTTTCTAACGTTTTACCATCTTGATAAACTAGTGAGTCAGCCTTTTCAATGAAAAAGAGAAGAAATATTAGGTGATACTTTACATACATACATTTGTCATGAAAAATTGCGATATTTGACCAATGCTGTTTAAAAATAGTTTCTTTTTCAAAGCGAGATTTATCCTAAACATTTTCAGAAATTTTAGGGTGTTGTATACAAATTCCAAGCAAATTGACACCTGTTTAAAAAATATACCAATTTAAGGAATCTAAAGGTGTGATTAACCCTAAAAATAAACAAAGACTGATCTGCAAGTAAACTCTTCATTGGCTGAAATTAGTTGTTACAACATATTGAATTTTGACTTTGACAACCTCCCTAAGTGTGTTATTTGGATGTACTACATGTTTCCATTGTTTGGTTGTAACATAGACCAAAAATCGAAAGGATTATCTACATTAGCTGTGCATTCACTGTGTCAAGACGAGTCTGGTGATCAGTAGAGATGTTTTCTTCTTAAAAAAAAATTGATTGAATATTTCAATATTCAATCCTGTTATTATATACTAATGAAGAAGTGAAAGCGCTGTAAACTCTTAATGCAAGACAACCAAGCATTCAAAGTTTGCATATAAACTACATCATTTGTTTTATGACACAACTGAACCAACACATTAATGCATTCAAATAATTGAAGTAATTTCTTACTAATCAAAAGATCATACAATTAATTCTGTGTAAATTGTTTGAATTGTCTATGATACTGCAAGAAGAACTAAAGATCTGCTTTGTCCACTTACCAAATTATAATTATAAGCATTTTTGAACATAAGTCTAACATCTCGAACTAAATCCTCCAGTGATCTATATCTCTCTTCAGAATCCCATTTAAGCTTCTGCCTAATAATATCCAATGCCATTGGGGCTTTAATAATTGAATGGTAATCGATATTCTAGAAGAAATATTAACAATCAATGAGGAATATTAAAAAAAATAATCTTGAAAAACCCTGTTGTATATTTTAGCATTTTGAATCAATGGATATTTCTTTTTTTCCAATTGTACAATAAACCTAACATATAGAACCCTTCGATTAGTGAAAATGAAAATAATCACGATACAATCAAAATTGCAAATTCAAACATTAAAATCTGTAACCTAAGTTACTGAATATCAAAATGAATCAAAGTAGCTGTGAATGTTGATGCTCGTATCTGAAGTAAACGCAAATTTTCAAATCAATTGTAACTCACCACTAAATGTACAAACCAGTTTAAACTAAAGTCCAGCGAAGATTAGCTACATATCGTTGTGATGTTGATTCTCTCATATTCCAACAAAAAACATGTTGTTAGGCTAAGTAACTATTGACTGATCACAAAAAAAAACAACAAAAAATATATCTGATACCATAGCTAATTGAGATAAAAACTGAGACCATATTAGACCAGGAACCTAATTTTGCAGTACAACCTAACCTCATGCCTCAACTTCTCAACTCTCTTCTTTCCTCTTGTGTGTTCTATTCAGGAGTTGATGAAAACTAACTCCATCTGTGTGCTTCAGTTATATTTCTCAATGAAATCATTCACGCTTACAGATTTATGCAATTAGGTCCAGTTTTTTCCTTTACCTCCCTTGTTTATACCCTTAAGTAACATGCTATATAGTTAAACAAAAGATCCCTGCCTAAAGTCAATGGAATATTTTAAATACCCAAAATAAATCATGAATAAACATAATGAAATAACACAGAATCCACAGAAATAACAAGGAATTATGCAATTGTAGAAGGAGAGTAGCAACTGATCTATTTTGCTCTATTTAAAACTCATCATTGCTAAGTAACTCAACCTATAGCCAGTGATAGCCAAGCCAAATATTAGAACATTTAAGAGACTATGTTTAGTGCACCTAACGTAAATTGAAGCAGTGTGACATCTATCGGATTATTGTCCAAAAAGTCAATTTTCCCAATGATGATAAATCCCTGATTTAATTCACTCTTCTCCGTCTCCAGGTAAATATTGAATTTTTCTTTTCATCCCCTCTGTACTCAATTTGATAGGTACCATAACTCCTTTACTTTTACTTGGATGAGCCACAGAAAGGTCTTAAGGCTTAACTTGGCCATTAAGGTGAGTAGAGTTATGCAGCACTTGTTTCCTACACTTAACTGACAGACTTGCTGAGCTATCTGTTTGTCGAAAAATGTGTTTTTACTCAACATAGGTATCTATGCCTCAATCAAATCAACATGGTTTAACACACAACCATTCAAAAATTTAGGGGCCACTCTGACCCTGTTAATGTGTGAATGATATTGTTTATCATTCACATGACTACGACTTGTGTCAGATATTGATATCATTGATTCTTGAGACCAAAATAAACACGTTTCGTATACTATTTGAAACAAATCAGCAACCACACTTCAACATGTAAAGAGTTCTAGACACAATTTCATTAGCTCAGGAAGGGTAGAAACATCTATCGCACAATGCAAAATCAACCTTTAAAAAATACACATGAGGGACGATGAAAGTTTAAAGAAAAAATTTCATGTCATTTTACTTACATCGGGTCCAATAACTTCTCTGAATGGTAAACTTTGGTCATACTGGCAATATAATTCTAATACAAGCCTTTCGGCCTTTTTCCTCTCTTTCAAGGACAATTCCCCATTATTCTTTTCTGTTTCTGGAATATCAGCAAAATTCGTACATAGGAGACATTGCCAGGTATCTCCAGTCTCCTCTACGCTCAAATTAGGAATATGACAATATTGATGGAAAACTTTGGGACATTTGTCGCAACAAACAAGTTCTCCCCCATCCATGCACACAGCACACCAGTCTTCATTTGGATCATCTTTGCCAATCTCTAGACATTCTGGTTTCACTTTGCAAACAGGAGTGGTATCACCTAACAAATTTAAAATTATAGGTGTAGGCATTTTCTACTAAATGGAAAGTACTAACCAGTTGAACTATCCACATGTGGAGAACCACCTGATTTTTGCCTCCCTTCTGCAAGAACCTGAACACCATTTGAGTCTAGTTTAGCAATAGTGGCCATCAAATCATTAACAGAGTCTTCGCAACATTTGTCCAAACTCCTTTCAGTATCACTTCTACCCTGAATATGATTGGGACTGGGTGTTTTTGGAATGGTAGATGTAACAGTGGCTGGATTTTTATTGTTATCAGTATGATTTTGCTGCTTAAGAGTTATTTTAAAATTGTCATTTATAGCAGGAAGCGACATATTTCTGTTGCTGCTGGGAGCTGTTTCGGAACTGCTCTGTTGTGGTATGTGCCATTTAGCACCTTGTGAAGGAAAATTCATCCTGAAAATAAATCAAACAATTAAGATTTTTTTTCCCTAATTCGAACATAAAATTTGCAGTAACATTTGTTGGTAATTTCACAGAAAAATATTTGCATCTCAATACTAATAATTGACAGAATTACTCAAAAAATGATAAAGGAACTGGAAGGAAAAGGGCCATCACATGCTTGCCCTATTTATGATTTGTGGAATTTTTCATTACGTTAACTTGTGTGACACATTTATTATATTATCTATTTATATTTTTTTTTCTCCATTTGAGGCGTAAAAAGAAAGGAAACCAATTGTCATTATATTATGTACCTTTGCATATGTGGCTGAGTTTGCTGAATATGTTGATAATGTCTATTTTGATTGTTAGCAGATATCATTATGTTGTTTGGACTTTGCTGCCTATAGACCTGTACTTGAGTAGCAGCCTGATTTTGTTGACCTTGTGCAGAAAATCTTGCATGAAATTGAGCTAAATGAGGTCCTGGTTGTATTGCTTGATATTGGGCTGGACCAGTTTGAACGTAAACTGGATTTGAGTTGTGTTGCAATAGTCCTCGCAATGCACTTCTATCATGCAACAAACCCTGTGGATGAGTAGAAGAAGATACCTGAAAATTAAAGTTTGTGCTCACTCTGAAAATATAAACTTATATTCCTTTTTCACCTCGCATGCCTGAATCATAACAACCCTAAAAAAGGTGAAAACTACATTTCCTTCCCTTGGGATTCCAAACTCATTACTTCCCTACTTTTATTGATTTCATTCTAATCTGGTTATGACTCATAGTCCTTTGGTTGGTTATCATTTTGAGATCAGAGAAGTACTACTACAGGAGACACCGGACATAACAAGTACCGAGGAAACACTGATAACAGAGGAGGACGTGGAAGAGGCAATTGAAAAAATTAGAAATGGGAAGTCGCCAGGAGAGGACCAAATAACCAATGAATTGCTCAAATATGGTGGCAAAGAGTTGAGGAATGAGCTAAAGATACTAATACAGAAAGCTCTAAGGTCACACAGAATCCCAGAGGAGTGGAGAAGAGGAATAATGATACCAATGTTTAAGAAAGGTGAACGAACAGATCCGGACAATTACAGAGGAATCAATTTGTTGAATACAACACTAAAGCTAATGACAAGGATAATAACAAACAAGGTAAATAAGAGAATACAATTACAAGAAGAACAACAAGGCTTCAGAGCAGAGCGATCATGTACAGATGCAGTGTTCATCATAAGGCAGATCAAGGAAAAATCCATCGAGTATAATAGACCTGCTTTTATGTGCTTGATAGATCTTAAAAAAGCATTCGACAGGGTCCAAATTGAAGATGTTATTCACCTACTCCATGATAGACAAGTACCCCTAGATATTATAAAAACAATCGAAAACATATATAAGGAAAACCAGATAATTGCTAGATTGAAGGATGGTAAAACGGAACCAATAAATTACGAAACAGGTATTCGACAGGGTGACTCGTTAAGCCCTTTACTTTTTAATATAATCATGGATGAAATAATAAAGAAGGTAAAAACAAAAAAGGGGTACAAGATGGGAAACAGGGAGATAAAGATTATTTGCTATGCAGATGACGCAATAATAGTATCCGAAAGTGAAGACGATTTACAGAGAATGATACATCACTTCTATTTAACAGCCACACAGTATAACATGATAATATCAATAGAGAAGACAAAAACAATAGTGATATCGAGAGAGCCTATAAGATGCAAGTTAGTGGTGGAAGATAGAAGAGTAGAACAAGTCATGGAAGTAGATTACCTAGGTATCAAAATGTCAAGCGATGGTAAAGTGGAAGAAGAAACAAAACAACAAGTAACTAAAGCAAATAGAGTGGCGGGATGCCTAAGTAGCACTATCTGGAAGAATAAATTTTTAACAATAGAGACGAAGACCAGAATATATAAAAGCGTGGTAAGACCCATAATGACATATACAGCTGAAACGAGACCACAAACCAGTGAAACAAAAAGGATGTTGGAAACCTCAGAAATGAAAGTATTAAGATAAATAACTAACAATACGTTAAGGGATAGGCAAAGGAGCGAAGACATCAGGAGAACATCTGGAATAGAGAATGTAAATCAATGGATAAAGGGGGCAGGAAAACAGAATGGAACTAACATATAGAGAGAATGGGAGATGATAGGGTAGTGAGAATAGCGAGAGATAAATCGCCAAACGGTAGAAGAAGCATAGGAAGACCTAGAAAGAGATAGAGTGACGGCCTATAGGAGGAGAAATATTCGAAGAGTAAACAGGCTCATAGCCTAGACACGAGAAGGAAGAAGAAGATGATCATTTTGACGTTTTACGTAATTAATTTGTAAACCTCAGTTTCATATTCATTAAAAGTAACCCCGTTTTAACCTTGTATTCATATGATTTTTGCCAAAAAGTGACGACGAACGAAGCGAGGCGAAAAACAGTTATGTGTCACTAAGGCATTCGTTGGCCTCAGCTGCCTCAGGCCAACAAATCCATCTTTTCTACCCTTGAGACACAATGTACTATTAAATTACGTTGGTTGAGAATTATCAAATCACATGTATATCGTTATTAAATGTTTAATAAAATTCGATAAAGGATTTCATTTTCATTCATCAGACATGTTTTCCCTTGATCCAGAGATTTCGGTTATTTTCACAACAATTTATCGCCAGAGATCATATTGGAAATCTTACCAGTAGTCTAAATTTCATTGGGGAGAATTTCAATAAAATTAATGATTAAGAATTTCTTAAAAGTGAAATACAAAATTTTTCAAAGAAAAATGATAATTTTTAATGAACTCAATGTGAGATTGGGTAAGATGACACCCAGATACTGTACACTTGGTGAAATCTGGCTGAAGGAAAACTGTAAGTATGGGTATTTTTAATTCAAGAATATGTTTGTTGATTCGTTAACGTTCATTTTATTTTAACCCCAGCCCTTCTTCCTCTAAAACCCATTCTTAAACATTTGGTTAAAATAAAATTATTTCAATGTTCGTAAAAATTCATGCAATTATTAAATCACTCTGAGAGCATGCAGAAGAACCTGACTTCACATCATACTTTTACTACTTTTTTCAAATAGAAAACATGGTTAATTAGCCTGAACAAGATTTGGCATCAACTTACTTGCTGTTGATGAGTCAGACCTAGGGAATTGTTTGTTCCTCTAGTTAACAAAGGTCTCTGCATCTGGGGACGCTGCATTCTATTGATAATGTTCAGCTGCTGTGCAAGTATGCCCTGCGATGACATAGGAACCATAGCTGGCGGGCCCATGTTTTGAACACGATGCATTCCTAGAAATCACAAAAATTACTGAAATCATCAAACCAACCTACCGAAAACCCAGTATCACATCCTGCATTCTATACTTACCCATGCTATTTTGATTATTATGTTGCATATTTGGAGATAACGCTTGCTGAATAGTAGGATTTTGTTGGGCCATAGTTGGAGATATGTTTTGATGAGGAAATTGCTGATTGTTATTAAATGGAGCACGATACGGTGGAGGTTTAGCGGCTTGAAAATTTCCATGAGAATTTGGTGGAACCATTTGACCAATTGGGGACTGTTGTTGGGGTGGCCTGCTATGTCCTGGGCTTTGTGATCCACCAATCGGTGAAATCATGTTCATCTGAGCAGGTTGAACTTGCATTTGCTGCTCAGGAGGCGGATAAATTCGACCATCAACAACAATTTGGCCAATTGTTGACATAACTATAAATACACAGAATACTTTATTGAAACTTGTTCTGCAACATAATATTGTCTAAATAAAAAAAATTCACCGAAAAAACAGGAAACAGTCATAATAGTAGCTTTAAAAATATCTCTTTTGTTACAGTCACTGTATGTATGTGAATTAAAAATTTTACCACATATAACATTGATAGAACCATTATTTTAGATATCTCTTTCTACACTCCTATACAAAAATTCAAATTGAATTTTAGTTCTGAAAATACTGGAAGAAACATCGGTTGCGAGAGCAGCTATGCAACCGGTAGGTTAGTCAGAGGGGTGTGAAAGTTAGGTTAGTTGGTTTCAATTTTGAAGATAAATTGATACTTAAAGATACTTAAATTATAGAATTGGAATTCATTTGTAATAAATGATATACAGGGTGTTCCTAAATTGAACGTACAAACGAAAAGGGGAGATTCCTTAAGTGAGTTTAAGAAAAAAAAGTCCCATAAACATGGGGTAGCAAACGTTTCGTTTTTGAGATACAGAATGTTAAAGTTTAAATTTTTTTCAAGTTTTTTCTCATAGTATCTACACTTCACAAGATATTCATCTGAAATTTGGCATAGATATTACATTTGAGAGTTCTCACCACTTGACATGGCAATTGTGATAGATGATCTACATAGTGATATTTTTTCTGGAAGACTGCCACCTGTTCTTCTGCGGAACTTTTTTTTGGTGAGCAACTGTTAATTTGAAAAAATGTAAAAAGAAGCTTTGTTCTTATACTAAACTTTTCGGTCTCTTATTTGTCATATCTACCAACGATTTCCAGAAAAACAATTTTGAACGATTCTCTCGAAATCCTTGTGAAAATCCAAATTATGATGGAAAGGCCACTTTGTAAGCTGTGGTGAATGTGGTGTCAGTTTTTATGGAAATTTTCCTGATCGGTATCGATGATTCATAAAGATTCGATAAACTCGTATAATCAACACAAAAAATGTATTACAACAAGAAACATAAAACTAAAAAAAAATCGTAACAAGAAAACTAAGTAACCGCAAGGGACTGAACAACAGCAAATGTTGAAAATGTCCTCCCCCAACTCTTATACAAGCTTCTGTTCTTCGTCTCATAGACGATCGAACTCTTTCAAACACTCCCGGAGTATTCCTAACTGTATCAAATGCGCCTATTATACGATTTCTCAGTTCTTCTACGGTGTTCACGGGTGTCGAGTATACTAGAGATTTCAGGTGGCCCCATAAAAAGAAATGTAAACTATATAAATCTGGGGATCTGGCAGGCCATGACTGAGGACCCCCTATCCAATCCACCTGTTTTCATAATTTTCCTCCAAATATCCCTTGCCAAAATGAAAAATGAGCAGAAGCACCGTCAAGCATGAACTCACTTAAGGAATCTCCCCTTTTCGTTTACACATTCAATTTAGGAACATTCTGTATATAACGAAAAATTATGGTTGATTATTGGAAATATCTGCAAAAGGAACTTGATATCTTCCATTATAAGTAGATTTAATTTCAATTTGGTAATGTTACCGTATTAACTGGCGAATGTAGAAAAAGTAATATGGGTAATTCTCACTTCTGTATAAAGAAACAATGTGATCCTGATTTTTTTGGGTATAAATAATAAAATGTTTGGATTTTGAATAGCGCTAATGAATTTTAGGGATAATACTATATATTGCATTAATAAATTAGTTAATATAAGCACATAGTTTTTTTTTATTAATTGTCCAGTCTAATAAATGTAGCTTCAGTGGTTTCGCTTTTGGAATGAAAAAATAGATTGTATTGTAAATTTTATTTCAAGTAGTATATTTATTGTTATTTTAATAGTTATGTTTCTTTACATAGCTACTATAGATACTGCAAGATGACATATTTTTTTATTCGTTATTTTTAAGACTTAATGATTAATTAAAAAAATTTCAAATCTGACAGGATTCTCATCAAACCAGTTCAGCTTAAAATTTGTGAAATTGTTTCAGATAGAAACTTGTGAGATAACAGATATCAATTAAAATTGCTTAATATTTTTTTTTTTAAAAATTAATAAACTGTATAAAAATTTATAGAAATAATCAATCACATCATAAAAACACAAACAGGTAAAGTTACAGAAAGATTAGCACTTAAACTACATAATTACCTGAAGTGAGCCCTGTTGAGAGGGAAGGCATGTAAAAAAATATCCTAGTACATTCATAGAGGCAAAAAAAATATAACTCACCTTTAACCAATTCTGGTACTTTGTCTAGAGCTAAATGAATGCGTACAGGGATTTCTGGGTTGGGAATATCAGCCCTCCTACATTTTATTCTCTTCAGGTGCTCAGTAACTTGTTTTTTACTATATAATAATGCTAGGTCACTACCTTTGTCCAAAGCATGTTGTGTGAACAAAATGCAATAATCTGTCATTCTTGATAGTTGCTCTAGTGCCTGTTTCTTTTCATTCAGAGTTTTTTGTTTTGATTCACACACATCGCTAAGTTTTGCAACCAACTGTTTACCTCTTACATTAATTGTATTGGTTAGTCTGAAAATCAAGTAAAAATCATTGCTTGTATTGTTTGCACAAATAACCGGTGAAAATACTTACTTAACAACTAACTGTGTTATTTCTTTTACTAAAGCCTGTTTTTTATCTACAATCAAATTTTGTCTGTCATCTATCACCTTCATAGCACTTGATAAAAGCACCCTTTTGTAACTGAAAATTAATTCTTTTATATTATATAACTTTCAATGATCTATATCTTACCCAACATCCTTCAACATATCTGAAATATATTTTCTAGCTTCTAGAGCGATTTCATTTGTGAACTTATACTTATGCTCTCTGTGCTCAATGAGCTGACAATCTCTACATGTCAATTTATCGCAATTCTCACAGAAAAGGGACAACTTTTCATGTGGATGTACTTCACAATACAAATTAACTCCCATTCCACTAGAAATATTGTTTCCTTCCATCATTCCTTCTTCCTTTGGTTTTATAGTATGATCTTTAGTGATTTTTAATCTATAAAAAAAATTATGCTATTTGAAAGATTGTCAAATAATCAATATGGCGGATTGTACACAAATATAAAGAGAAATTGTTAATTTATGGCTACTCAATTTTTTCTTCAGAGATTTGAATTAGTTATTTGAACAAAAAATAATTTTAATTAAAACCGTTGTCACCAATAAGGTATGAGAATGAACTTACTTCAATTAATTTATTATTATCAATGTAAATATAATCTTTAAAAACCCCTGGTCACAGACATAGATACTAAAAAAAAGGGTCGGTCACAACTAAGATACCTACAAAAATGGTGTATGCACTTAAATTTTGCTTTGCAGGTTTGAACCAGGAGTACTCTTTCGTTGTTTCTCATTAGAGGTCGCCACACAATAAATACATCAAATCGTCAAGCCTTTCATTAGTTTCGCGTTTTAGATTTGAATATATAAAGTGAAATACAGCAATGTAGAGAATTTTTCATTTCAGTTCCACAAGAATAATTGTTCATAGTTTACAAAAATTGCATGAAACATCCTTCAAGTTTCGAAATGAAGAATTCTGTAATACAAAATGTCAAACGTTGAAATGAATGAAATCAAAATTATATATAAGTATTAATGAATGATTTGCATGGTTGCACGCTCACATAAACATGATAGCAAACAATACCCTTGTCTCAAGATGTGGAATGACGTTTCTATACAAATTATGCAAAGTGCATACACCAGTATTTTAGACATCTTAGTCACAACTGACTAAAGATGAACAAACTTATGTATGTATGTATGTACTTGAAGGCAGCCGTCTTTCCCCACCTATTTGAAATGCCTAAGATAAGTAACTCGGAACATTCTTAAAACATTAAATTCAACAAAGGTAAGCCCAATGATAAAAGATCATATGAGATACACAAATCAAAATCACAAATTATTTCATGTGTTCAATAAGATATAGGACCTGAAAAACTCTTTTCGACGCAAAGACACCTGAATCTTAATAAGCTAGTATTCTTATGAATTATGTGTCTTAGAGGCAGGAGTTCAATCTCAATCTTTCAAGATCTTTCAATAAAAAGTCACAAATGAACATATATAAATGTTAAGCAAAAGATACAATTTCTATTTTTCGTATTGTTCAAACAAAATGTTTTCAAAAAATTAATATGCTAAAAACTATGACAAACTGCATAAACTAAAAATTTAGAAAGCACTGACGTGAGGTCAGGTTGCTTTGGCGCTCTTGTTGAGCTACTTGCGAGTAAATATTCAAACCATAACAAATCTATAAGCACTCTGATCAGGTGAACGATAGTTTTTTCTCGTACTAAGGAACAATGTGATGCAAGTATGAACGCCTAATCAATGAACAAACCTATATCTCAAATTAAAAATAACTAATCATAATTTTCCCCAAGTTTTGTTCGAAGCGATAATTCCCTTCCCCTAAAAACTTATGTCAGTGCTTTTCAGAATTTTGACATATTATTTCAGCCACCGAGATTGAATTCTATCTCTATGATTTCCCGTTATGAAAAATTTTGATTAATGTTACGCCAACTGACACTGATTAATGAGCCGGCATTTGTCAATCGAATATCGATCTGTGATGGCCATCGTGAATGGAAAAGAGTTAAGACAATGAAATTTAATGTAGAGTAAGTATCGATCACCTTAATATATACACGAATTTTTATTGAAATCCGAAACTGTCTTATGAGATATTGCGTATTAAAAAAATTTTTTTTGGGAGTTTTTCAAAAATTTTCTAGCGTCACGATTTCTGCGAAATTTTGCGAGCGGTTTTGTTGCAGTCTCCCTCAACAATATTTCAAATATCAACTTGATCGGATGGATATTCTAGTAGTTATTGAGGAAACAAAATTTCAGATGCTCATAACTACTGAACCATCAGACGGATTTGGCACAATAACGAACTTGATCGAGATATTTGGACAATTAACCTATTCTGAAAATATGAAAACTCTAGCTCATCTCGAATTCTTTTGGATGCTAGAGAGGATACGGCCGGCCGGCCGGACAGACTCAACTTTCGCCACGAATTCTTCATCTGTTGGAGTCGAACCCAATCGATTGAGACCATTTTCGGCTCGATATTCCAAAATTACAAAGGTTATTTTGGGCAAAATGATAGGCACTCTGTTCGGGTGAACAAAAGAAATTAATAAAAAGGATGAATCAGGAACCCTAAGTGTTGTTGAAACAGAATTTTTTTTCAAAAGGAGAAAAAGTTTTATAGCCTTAAAACTATTTCAGGATGTAAACTTACCTCTGATGGGCTTTAACACAGCTGTCACAAATGAATTCAGCACAATCTACACACCAGCTAGTAGCTATTATATCTTCAGAACAACTACTGCATTTCAGGTCAGTTTTAGGAATAGAAGCAGCATCTTCTGTGTTGGAAGCTTCTAGCAGAAACTGGTTTTCTATTATTTTGTCTGGCACTGAAGGTAGGTTGCATATGTTGCATTCGATAGCACCTGAAAAATTATAGTTGCATTTAAAATTTAAGACAACATTGTAGAAATCTATATGAAACTAGATTACCCAGTGAACTTTGTACCACCTTTAAAGACAAAGTTTATATTTTTAACATAGCGCCATCTATTGAATATTTACTCATTCCAGTCAACAGATATCGCTATAAATTGAAATGTGAGCTATCCTATCTTTCAAGTTGGGTCGAATTATACCAATGTAGGTTTGAATTAACGGAATTTAGGGTTAGGGATGATTGCTTGATCAATCAGTTGATCGTACAATCAATATTTATAAAACCGACCTGTAGCCAATAGATTTCTCATAGAGTGACAGTTAATAAGCTCTAACTAAATCACTGGTATACTGATAGGGAGGTGAGGGGACGGTCCGCCATAGGCCCCCGAATTGCCGAGAAGCACAAATGTATCATACTTAAGCTTATAGAATTATTATTTGGAAATAACCATCATCTCTTATTGTTCTTTTTTCCAACGTTTCGACAAACATGTGTGGTTTTCAAGGTAAAAAATTAGCTTTTAAATAGACTCATCTTATGAGAGGATTTTCATTAACTGCATGTTAGACCAAATTGGATCTATCAGTGTCTAATACTCGAGAAAGCTTCTGATAATCTTTTATTCTTTCAAGAGGCGCTTTGTTTCTCTGATAAAAAATCTTCCGCGTTCACATGGTATCTCATATATAGGATGTTTCATCATAAATTGGAAAAAACTCTTATGACATGTAGGGGACATCGGGAGAATAATTTTTGGCTCATGACATATACCTCGTTTTTGAAGCATAAGCAAGATACAGGGTGTTAATCGTATTATTTGAGCAATTTTCAATTCATTATTGTTAGTTTTCTATAATATTTCAAGTTATGCTTTCCAGTCACATTTGAGTATCTTTGAGTACTTCAGTTAAAGAAGTTAAAACACTCAATCAAAGTGGAGAAAAACCTGAAATGTTCTTTGATTTTCATTCTTTTTATAGTTGGTTCCATATCTGCTTGTGTTATCTCATTATGGGGTTCAAGCTGACATTGTGTTATTTGTATTGCTCTTCACAATATTTTTTTAGGAGAGATATTACTTCAGAGTGTTTTTGTGATGTTTTTTATTTCCTCATTTTCATCTTATAGGGAAAAGCATATATTTTTTGGTTAAAGGTAAGAAAGTCAGCCTTATTCAAGTAAAAAATACTCAAAACTATCAAATGATGCAAACTATTTCCTACAAGTAATATTGAAAGTTTTTCTCATCATAATGTGTTTATCATTATAGATTATTTTTCACTGTAAGGTTGATATTCTGGATTGAAAAACCTAAAATGACCCCAATAGTCCTGTGTTTACATCTAAGTGAACACTCAATGGTGAGCATTTTCCTCTGTTATCAGTTTGAAAATATTCATTTGAAGAGAATTCAGAGAAATTGATTTAAAAATTTATGTACACGTAATTTTAATTCCAATTTTGAGAAAATAGAAAGATATATTCTTGTTTAAATAGCCCCAACAAATTTCCAAGGTCATTGATTTGTCAACGGAAAAAAGTCAAGAGTGCCCCATCTTTGTAATTTAATCTTTAGTCATATTGAGTATTTTGCTGTAATTTATTAGGTGTACAAATAAGTTTCCGCGGTTTGTCAAAAGATGGCCCCACCATAAGGTTATGGAGAAATTGTCAGATGTAAAACGTAATATCCCAAGTTTTGTCATCTGGCAACACCATAACCTTAAAGTACTAGTGATTCCGTATCAGCATCACGTAATTTTTTTCGTGCAAAAATGTCAAGTTTTATTCCGAATAAGCATCATTTGCGGGAACTTTTGATTTACTTCTTTAATTGCTTCTTAGAATTCTTAATATGCTTCTAGAAGCATATGGTGAAGCTGCTTTAAGTGAGAGAAGTTGTCAGGAATGGTTTCAAAAGTTTAAGAACGGTGAGTTTGACGTTAAAGACAAAGAACGCAGTGGAAGGCCGAAAGTGTACGAAGACATGGAATTAGAAGCACTATTGGAGGAAGATTCGTCCCAAACGCAAAAAGAACTTGCACTTACTCTATAAGTGACTCAACAAGCAATTTCACATCGTTTAAAATCGTTAGGAATTATTCAAAAACAAGGAAATTGGGTTCCATATGAACTAAAGCCGAGAGACGTTGAACGCCGATTATGCATGAGGGAAATGCTGCTTGCCAGGAATAAAAAAAAGAGTTTTTTGCATCGTATAGTCACTGGTGACGACATGCACTACGATAATCCAAAAAAGAGAAAGTCATGGGTTAAGCCCGGCGAACCATCAACATCGACAGCTAAGCCGAATATTCATGGAAAAAAACTCATGCTGTGTATTTGGTGGTATCAGCTTGGTGTTGTGTATTATGAATTGCTGAAACCAAGCGAAACCATTACTGGAGCTCTCTACCGAACACAATTGATGAGATTGAGTCGGGCACTTAAGGAAAAACGCGCCCATTACTACTCCAGACACGACAAAATTATTCTTTTACACGATAATGCTCGTCCACATGTTGCGGCGCCGGTAAAAACATACTTGGAAACACTCAACTGGGAAGTTTTACCCCACCCGCCGTATTCACCAGACTTAGCCCTTTCTGATTATCATCTGTTCCGGTCGATGGCACATGGTCTGTCTGAGCAGCGCTTCACATCATATGAAGACACCAAAAATTGGATAGATTTGTGGATAGCGTCAAAAGATGAAGAGTTTTTTCGACGGGGTATCCGAATGTTGCCAGAAAGATGGGGAAAAGTAGTGGCAAATGATGGAAAATACTTTGAATAAAACGTAATGTACTTTTCCTTTACAATAAATTCCTAATTTTTTATAAAAAACCGCGGAAACTTATTTGTACACCTAATATCAAAGTTATTTTGAATTTAATTTGCATCCTGGTGTAACTTTCTAGACTGTATAGATCACTAGCTTTCATTATAAAGTCAACTAAAGAATTCCAATTCTATGAATATATCATTCATTAGTATAAAACTAGTTAGAATTACTTTGTTGTATGACTTGGTTATATGATGTTCTTCAAGGCTGACATATATACCTATTTTTGAGTCTGTTCAACATAAATTTATCAGTTTTTTTTGGGGTTTAAGATGGGATGTATTTCGGTATAACGAACATAATTATTCAGCAATTGCTTCTACAGTTAGTTAATTTACAATATATTATATAGCTACATATTTATCACATCATTTATTTTGTGAAGAATATTGCTGAGTTTTGTTTCTTGTGATTACCTATTGAAGATATTAACCACAAGGGTAGTTTCTTATGAACTTAGATGTGTAAGAGTGCTTGTTAACTGCAGCACTCAGAGAAACTTTATCTATAATCTGCGATATTTACATTAGGGCAATGAAACAAAATTGTTATTCCCTCAGTTGTGTTAAATACTAAAAGTTTGTTTAAAAGAGAACTAAAAATAGTGGAAAATCAATATTTTTGATGTGATTTTGTTTTTGATATCAAATTGTTCTTGTAGTTTTCTTGATAATCTGGTACATTTGTGGTTGCCAAGTTTGTAACTTCTACCTTTGTTTAAAGGCTCTTTGAGCCGTCGACTATAAATAGAAATGAAAACAAAATTACTCAGATGCTCCATATACATATCAATCAAACTCATCAGGCTATCTTTCTGCTACAGTTCCAGAATATACTGAAAACTCTCATGAGATATCAACAGTGATCTGACACAATACCTCAATATGAGATCCTTATACAATTCCTTTCATGGAATAGTTACTATAGACGAATTTTGGTGCTGTAACCACAACTAACTAAGGTTACTCTAACGGTGACGTCATAGTTAGTTGTAGTTACCCATGGTATTTTTGACAGATCCTAATGTTTCAAAATTTTGAACACTGTTATTTTAGATGAGGAATATCTTCACATTTTCAATTGTAAAATGGTGTTTGATGGGCTTTAAAGTGGTGTGTTTTTATAAAAGTAACTTCTGCCCACATATTGGTCTTAATCATGAATGATTTTTTACATTTTTTTCTAAATAAATTACTTCAATACTTAGTTTAGCTTTAATTTATTGAACCAGACCGTCCATAATTATTTAGGTAATTAATTTTTGAGAGAGAACAAGAATTTTATACAATGTGAAGAAAAATTATCAAAACTTCACCCAAAAATTAAAAACGAACCAATTTAGCTTTTTCTTTCCTCTAACTATATGAAAGGTGTTTATTCATTAGTCAATTTCTTGTGCTAATTTGATATTTTAATTCTTCTTAACATTGGGTTTATAATACTTATCTCTCGGCTAGAGAAAAGTTTTTAATTATTTTCATATTAATTCTCCAACATATGTTTCAGCTGAATGTTGGAATTTAGTCTCAAGTCAAAAAAATAAGTTCTGAGACCCCAACAAATATTCGAATGAATGGTTATCATTTATATCTTTCGTAATGGATAAGATATAGCTAGTAACTACAACATCTAATCCTGCTCTTGAGGTAGATTACGTGTAGTTAGGTGTGTGACATCATTGAAACATATTACATATTGAGATCGCGAAAATATGAGTTACTGAGGTAACCACAATTGTACATTGCCAAAAGTCGTCTATATAACAGGGACATCTATCAAAAAATTTACTTCTATATCATAGAGGTAACATAATATCTATCATCTGTACAACTAATGTTAGAGCACATAGCAGTTATAGTCAGATCACCGTCGATAGCAAACCACTAACCAGTTGCTATACTTTATTAACCTATTGAGATGAATTCAAAATACCTCTTGCAGTGACTCCTATACTTTGGTCATATAACTTGCTGCTGATACAATTGGAACAAGAATTATGGAGGCACTCCAATAATTTTGGCCCATCTGAAAATGCTAAAACCTGCTCACAAAACACACACTTGAAAGTAAATGCTTCCCCAGTTGTAGGACTTTCTACTTCAGCAGCAGGCTCATTCACAGGGATACTGCTGGTTTCGATTGAATCTTTAGTTAATTCTTGGTCCTTCTCATTTTCTGTAGAAAGTATGTTATGATCTGGTTGGACATCCATTTGATCATCAATCAAGACTTCATTTAAATTATTAACGTCTTCTCCACTGAGATTCGTTTCATTTTCCGGATTCGTGATCGCTTCTTCATTATTTGGGTCAGGATTCAAAAATGAAATTATATTATGTTCCTCAAAATTAACACTTAGTTCAGCCATTGATGCTCAGATATTCAATATGTATTTACAAACAAACATATAAATCTTATCGAGTCGAATTAAACAGAATGCTACTTATAGCATGGAAATGGACATGTGAAGCAAACATTTCAGTAGTCAAAACATTATCTTTCACTAATAAATAGGGAAAAGTGTAGACGCCTTTCTTCACTTCTAGATACATCAATTCATAGAAATACAAATGACATCTAATATGAACTCGGTGACAAATGACAACGTCTAGTGAAAACCACAGAAGACTAATATCAACCACAGACAATTTTTTTTTCAGAAAACCACACAGAATTAAATAATTTCATTTAACTATAGTGTGAATTTATCCCCCGCAGTACTAACAACCTAACAACGACTTTCTACTAGAGGTGGGCGATTATGAGATATACCATAGACTTTGTCTATGAGATATACTAACGAATTCATTCGATTATAGAAATGTCTCGAGATATCTCGATTATAAATAACGGTTAGTAGTTACTAATACTAATCTGTACAGTACAACTGCGTGGGGAGTGGGGACGAGACATAGACGACAACACGATCTTTCGCTGGTATAATCGAGTGCTGCATAATCGTCTCTCGGCTTATTTCTCGATTATGCATCACTCGATTATACGAGCGAGAGACGATTATGCAGTCTCTCGTATCTCGTCTAAGCCGAGAGACGATTATACAGCACTCGGCTTATCTCTCAATTATGCATCACTCGATTATACGAGTTGTCTCCCGTCAGCCACACATAATAGAGTACTCCATGTTTTGAAATTTGGATATAAGTTATTTATTAGATAAGCATATTATAATAATTTGGAGATTATACCATCGAACTATTGTGAAATTTGCAGATTGGCAAATATTCAGGTAATAAAAATTGAATGTTAATAATAATATTATTATTATTGAGCGTAATCACATTGAAATTGAAACATATACGCTTCACAGCATCGGATTGTACGTTATATTATCATAAAACGCCATAGGTTGTTCTTACTACTAATATCATTCGATTATGAAAACCTATTAGTTACTAATTCCATAATCGATTATTAAAATTAGTAGTACTGAAATAATCGATTATGCCGATCATTCGTAATCGCCCACCTCTACTTTTTACTAGTACTGCATGATAATGCTGTGGATTTCGCGTGGCGTTGCCAAAACCATTTATTTTCCGGATTCACTTATAAAAATGGTAAGAGCACTGAACTACCTGCCAGCTAGCTTTGAAAAAGTAGATCTGCAAAAGTATTGGTTCTGTAGGTTCTCATATTTTTTCGCGATTGTTCTATTACAACATCGTGTTATCGTTTTGCCCAAATGTCTGTAATTTTTAAATATCGAACCGAAAAAGGTGTCAATCGATTGGGTTTGACTTCCTGATGAAGAATTCATGACCAAACTTGAGGGTGTCCGTCTGGCAAACCGGCAGTATCCAAAGAAGATGAACTAGAGTGTTTATATTTTCAAAATAGGTCAACTGTCTATATCACTCGATTAAGCTGGCTTTTGGACCAAATCCGTCACATGGTACAAACGTTATGAGCATCTGAAATTTAGTTTCCTCTATAACTCCTAGAATATTCATCGGATCAATTAGTAACTAGGAAAATATTTGAACAAGGTTAAAACAAATGGGCTTACAAAATTTCGCAGAAAATTTTAGAGAAATTCCGAAAAAAATAGTATTCAATACTCCATACATCATAAAATATCAGATGTATTCGAACAAAAATGTATGCGTGCATGGAGGATATATTGATATGTTACATATTCTCAAATTTCATTTTCGTATCTTCTCTCCACCAGAAGATATCATCATGTTGATGCGAAAACACATCAGTCGGCTGGTAAGCTTATAGGGTCTGTAGTTTGGGATGCGTTCGGAATAATTTTTATTGACTATCTTGGAAAGGGAAAGACCATCAAAAGCCACTGTTGCATAGCGTTATTGGACCGTTTGAAGGGCTAAATCGCCGAAAAACGGAAGCATTTGAAGAAAATGGAAATGCTGCTTCAGCAAGATAATACAATGTGTCACAAGTCGGTGATAACAATGACAAAAACCCCTGAATTGGGCTTCCAATTGCTTCCTCATCTCTCCAGTTCTGGACTTCAGCGACAATTTTCGTCGCATGAAAAGGAGATATCCGAAACTGAGACCTATCTTGAGGCAAAAGATGAATTATTCTACAGTCTATAATCTACGTTCGCCGACCGGAGAACTCATGGTGACATTATAATAACTTTCCGCGCTTTGCACGGTCTCTTTGGTGTTGACTTGAGTCACCTGTTCACGATGAATACGGATTACCTTTTACGGGGTCACTGTTTGAAGCTGAAAAGAGAGAACTTCAGGACCGTTCAGAGGCAGCACTTCTGGGTGAATCGGGTGTTTGGTATGTGGAACTCCTTGTCTTCATCTGTGGTTGGGTCGACGTCTGTGAATACATTCAAAAACAACTACGTTGGGTCCGTCGTGGGTGAATTGAAGGGAATATTGAAAAAAAAAACCAATTTCGCAAAAAAAAAGGATTTTACTATGATAGATTGCAGACTTTTCAATGCACCTGTTATTTAAATGTATTTAATAATCATTTAAATGTATATAATATATTAAAATGCAAATTTCGATGTAGTCTTATTTATCCCATGAAATATTAAGACAAATATAAAATATATTTACATCACAGTTTGAAAACTGGCTTAGCACCTTTTCGCGCTTTCAATATTTTTTTCTTCAACTCGGCAATATCAACATGAGAGGCCTGAGAAGGCTTGGAAGTAGAAGGAACGTTCTCTTCAGGAGGAATAAACGCTTGATTTCTTTTCTCCTCTCTCTTCTTGGCTGCTTCAGCATGTTTCTCTTCTTTCTCTTTCTGCTTCTTGGCTTTCTTTGATTTTTCATCAAGGAAGTAGTCTCCTGATTGAAGTTGCTTGTCGATCTGAAAAGAATTATTTGGTTATAAATTGAAACTTTGTGGACTATAACTTATAATCAAACAATTAAGGGTACCAAGAAACTCCAAAAATGGAGATCAATTCATGAAAAAATTAATATTCAGACAAACGTATCATAAAAACTTTATTTATTTTGTAGTTATAACCGAAATTCAAAAGTAGAGAGCTCTTAACTTTCTTTACTGAATATATGAATTATAAAAAAAAATAGGCACGCTCTTGATTCAATTGATAGGCGTAACAAAGCTGGAATTAATTTCCTTTAAAGATACCTGTTAGTAGAACTGGCAAACAAATAGTTGTGTACCACTCAGAATTGACTGTTCTGCATAGTTCTAGTGGTACGATTGCGACATGTCCAGTTTTTACGAGAAAATTTGCTCGGAAGTGCTTTGTGCTCGAGCAATTTATGTTGGATTTAGCACATCTTGAAACACCCATACTGCTGTTTACTTTCGGGCTCATGCACGTAGAATGCAAACTATATATAATTTATATGTAGAATGCAAACTATTTGAAACCCAAAGAAAACTACACAATATAAGCCTCGAAATGGAAGAAGCCCCCAACATCAGTTCGCCGTCATACATTGATACTAGGGATGTAACGGAGGTAATTATTTCGGAACCGAATGCGGAGTCGGAGTTTTTGAATTCCATTTATCGGAGTCGGAATGCGGAGTCGGAACCGGAGGCGGGGTCAGACGTATTGGCAGTAAAAAGATTTTATATTTTATGGCAAATAAAACATTATTCAGTTATTATTTTTATTATAAAACGAAATACTGAGAACCAAATGGAATATTTTCAGAATGAAATGAAATGAATTGTATGTTATTTTATATAAAATGAATTATTTTATACTAAATTAAAGAAAAGTTTAGAAACAAATTAAATTGACTCCAAAAGTATTGTATTATATTTCACGAACAACAGCTTTGAAACTTTGTCTCCGTCCAATCTATTTCTTAAGGAGTCGTAGATTAGACCAGCTCCACTAAAAAGTTGTTCGCTCGCTACCGAACCTGGTGAACACGACAAATATTGGCGGGCACTTGATGGAAGGTGCTGAAACTTTGCTTTGCCAAATACTTTGCACCACAATAAAGGATCATCATTAATATTTATTCGTTTTTCATTATTGTACTCATTTAGTATGCTCTTCAACACCACAAATTTGTCGAAACCTACCCTATTTTCAGAAGTGGTATCATAATCATCTTCATCGCTACTTGATAATATATACGACAAAACTGTTTAGAAATTACTATGGGTAGCTTTTACTGGTAATTTCATTCTTGTCCGTGTTTAGGCAGGAACTTCAATATTTTCAGCCTCATTTTTAGATGTACCACCAAGTTGTGACATCAACGACAGATAGATAGACGATAGATCGCGTATCGGGAATCAGGGGGATTCCCAGCGCAACACGTAGGAACTTGCTTATAACAGTCGACGTATGCCGTTATCGTATCGTCCTCCGATCAACACCTCCGATTGAAACCTCCGGTTTGGAAGTTTCGGAACCGAAATCGGAACCGAAGGTGTGATAATAATCGGAAGTTCCGACTTATCGGAGTCGAAGTCGAAGCTCCGTAACATCCCTAATTGATACAATATCTTTCATTGAAGATACCAAATACAAAGATTGATTACAATAACATGTAAATAATACTAAACATACTGTGTACCTAATCAAACTGTAACCGCTAATAAGCTAATTGTTGCAGTGGCAAACAATAAATAAAATATAATATCCATCAATCCCTTTCAAACGAGTTTGGAGATTCCAAACATTCAGACAAAATTATAACTATGGACAATCAACAACTTTGCAAATCATGAGAAAGAATTTCAGTAATCCTGCGGAACCATCAAGTGACCTTGAGAGCGTTTCAGACGCCACGTCAATTTGAATAATGTCTAAGTATATCTTTGATTTATGTTGTTAATTTTTTTTGTGATTTTGTAATTTGCAATTTTTAACTGTTCAAATAGTAAAAAACTACTTCTGATGTAGTTTGTTCAAAAATCCCAGGCAAGGAGATGATCCAAATAAAATTCTGTCAGGCAATAAAATTGTGAATAACGCATTGCAAATGCATCAAAATATGTTTTTCAGGTTACTTGACCATTCTGCAGAATTACTCATTATTAATTTCATAATAAAACCCAGAAAAGACTAAGGTATATCAAATATTGAAATGCCTACTCACTTTAGTTTCTGGTTGTGGTGGAGGGAATGGATTATAAGGCTTCTTTTCTTTTTTGTTCTTTGGCTTCTTACGTTTACTGATATTTTTATTTACAAACTTGGGTAAAAATCTATCCCAATTTTCATTCTTCAATTTAGGATCTTTAGCCAATTCTCTTTTGATCATGAGAGCTTTGATATTGTATATTGGGTGAATATTCTTCATTGTATCCAATACAATTCTTCTAACATTTTTTAAACCTTCAAAAGATCCTAGAACAGACACGGTGTTTCCTTGAACAAGCACATAACAATTTGTAAGTAACTCTATTGATTTCAATGTACATCCATTAGGTCCAATCAATCTTTGTCGTCTTTTGACAAATTTCATCTTATTCCTCACTAGGTTTCCTATTTTGATGATGTCGCAATTAATTTCATCTTCAAGAATACGTACCGCTTGTTCAAAAGGAACACTTCTTGATAATAGTCTTATGAGATCCCTAGCCTTCAAGATTATATCTGGCAGCCAAGTCTTTCTTGTAGTTCTAACAGTCATACTTCCTTCCCTAAGATCCAATTCTGCTTTTATGTAATGTTCTGAAAGAGACTTCTGAACTAGAGGCCAAATCTCCTTCAAATATTGTTCTCTATATTTCGGAAAAAGTACTGAAA
>JARTUT010000235.1:0-27137 GCA_030674115.1 Micraspis discolor
CGTGGAATGTACGGCCAAAAACAATAACATCGTCCAAATATACAAGACACGTCTTCCAAGACAACCCTCGTAGAATGGTCTCCATCAGACGCTCGAGAGTTGCGGGTGCGTTGCAAAGGCCGAATGGCATCACATTGAACTGCCATAATCTAGTCCCAATAGTGAAAGCAGTGTTCTCTTTGTCTTTGGGATCCAATTCTACCTGCCAGTACCCACTCTTTCAGATCGAGGGTGGAGAACCATTTCGTGCCTGAGAGTGTATCTAGGTGTCGTCAATTCTTGGAATAGGATAGCAATCTTTTTCGTGACTTCGTTCAGGCGACGGTAGTCAACACAGAATATAGTGCTGCCATCCTTCTTTCTGACCAGAACTACAGGTGATGACCAAGGACTGTCCGAGGGCTCTATTATGCCTTGAACATGCATGTCCTTGATGATTCTCTCGGTCTCATCTCTCATGGCAATGGGAGTCTTGGGGGACGTTGGCGAATAGGTCCTGAGTTTCCGGTATTGATTGGGTGCTTTACGACATTAGTTCTTCCCAGCTGGTCATCATCCATGGCAAATACATCACTATGTTCAGTAATTAATTTCCTTACTTCCTCGATGTGTTCTGGTTCTAGGCAGTTGCAGGAAGGATGTCAGCATTTCGACCAATTTGTGTGACAACCTCGGTGTCACTTTATTCTTCTTGGAAATGTTTTTCTGTTCGTCTTGACTACCGCCTGTCACATACGATACTGAGTAGCATTCTCCTATTACAGTGTCTTTCTTCAGATTTACTGGATACATGTTGGTGTTCAGTATCCTCACGGGTACTTCCTGTCTTCCCGGTGAGTATTCCTTTGGCTGGGCTACCGGTGGCTGGCTCGATGAGTCTTACGTGACCACTGCGAAGAGATTTTTGTCTAAATACCCGCTCAGTACGGTTTCCGCCAGGCCAGGCACGGTGATATCTTCCGCGAGTAAGACTCTACTCACAACGTCTTCCTTTCCTAGGAATGGAATGATTTCCAATTCTCAGGATGTCGTTCCTCATATCCACCTCGAAACCCTGTCCCTTAATCACATCCATTCCTAGGATGACTTCCTCCGTGATATCTGCCACCAGTACCTCGTGCTCGAATGACATACCACCAATTAGTATTCTAGTCTTCTTCCTTCCGTGCGTTGGTACACTCTCCCAGTGGCGGTGCGTAATCGTGTCATAGTCGGTAATGTCTTGCCTCTCACTATACCGGGCCTTGCAATAGTACGGGTTGCACCTGTGTCGACCAACATTTTAACCGACCGCCCATCGATCTTACCGTCGACATATATACTGCTGGACTCCAAGATGGTCTGGATGATAACTTCCGGGGCATTGTTTAGGCGGGTCGGCTTATGCCCCCTTTCACCAACCCGTTTTAGTTTCCCTGTTCCTGTTGTTTTGGCTAAGCAGGCTTCTTACAAGAGCGGCGAATATGCCCTACTTCACCACAGTTCCAACATCTAGGTCCTCTATTTTGTTGTTGTTGGAGAACTCGGCGCATTCGGATATGGCAACATGGCCTCATACGAAGAGCTTCATTCAGAGTTAACGAAACTCAAAAAAGACTATTTAATAGAAATTATTCTAAAGAAAAAGATACCAGATAATGTTACAGTTACAGAAGAACTTCGGGAGTTAGTGGAACAATCAGTTATCCATCAATTTCACGATTCCGAAAGTGATATTATGAAAACAATGCCGGATAACCTAAAAGTGATGAAATTGACAAATGACCTTAAGTTGGCACAAATGGAGGTGAATTATCTCAAACAGACTAACCAAGCACTGGGAAAAACAGTGAGTGATAAAGAAATGATAATAAAACTGTTAAACGGGGACAAAAATTCAACCATACCATTGACTGTATCAAAGTCCGGTTCAAATAAGGAAAGCGGTGTTGCCGTTGTGAACAAATTTGAAGGGGATCGAAGAAAATAATAAATGTTAGGACAAGTCGAGTAGGTTTTGAAATTGACCCTTGGCACAGTTAAAAGTGACATTGGGCCTATAAACGATAAAACAAACGACAAAGTGGTAAATAGTACAAAAAATCATCATGTAAAACCAAATGTAATAACAGGTTCAAGTAAAACAAGTGCTACTTTCAGTAGCTGTCTACGGCGTTCTTGGTTATACGTCGGTAGGATAGAAAAAAATACAACGCCTATGCAAATTGAAAATTACTTAACAAAAAAATTTGGAGGCAGTTTCATAGTAGAAGAACTACCATGCCGAGATGACGCAAACAGTGTCTCTTTCAAAGTTGGTGCCGATATGTCCTTGACAGACGAACTGTACAAAGCTGAAAACTGGCCAAGCGGAGTGATGGTAAAAAGATTTAAGTTTTTTCGAGGACATAGGGAGAAAACCAGTGCTGCCGAGTAAGAATACTAGTTTGATTTTAAATGTAAATGTCCAATGCCTATCAAACAAAATTCAAACTTTTTCGCATACTCTACTTGAAGGAAATTATGATATTATTGGCGTAACCGAACATTGGCTGAGACAGGAACAGCTGGATAAAACTGTTATACCGGGATACTCAATTGCTTCATGTTTTTGTCGTAAAGATGGAATCCACGGTGGAAGTTTAATTTTGAATAGGGATAATATAAATACCAAGCCATTAGATAAAATATCTTTACTGTCAGTAGAAAACAAGTTGAAATATCAGCTATGCTAGATTTGAGTGGAGAAACAATTTACATATGTGTATACAGACCTCCCGCTGGCGATGTTTCGATTTTTTGGGTATTTTGGATCTCGTATGGAGCAGAGGCTATTTCAGACAAGTGGCACAAAATAGTTTTGATGGGAGATTTTAACATTGACCTCCTAAAAAGACTAAGGAACGTAGTAGTTTTGTTGAAATGATGGAATCCTATGGTTTGCATGCTTGCTTCCAGGAGCCTTCCAGAGTTACTGTGAACTCTGCCACCTGCGTAGATAACATGTTCTGTAATTTGGAGCCTAAATCAGTCACAAAGAATACGATTGCTCTCCACTTGTCTGACCACAATATTTCTCAGGTGCTTAAGATAGCGTCAGTGGAGAAAACTGAAAATATAAAAATTTAGAAAGCACTGACGTGAAGTCAGATTGCTTTGGCGCTCTTGTTGACCTACTTGCGAGTAAATATTCAAACCTTAACAAATCTATAAGCTCTCTGATCGAGTGCTTTTCTGAGTTTTGACAACGCCATCAAATTCTTTCTCTATGATAAAAAAATTTTTGATTAATATTACGTCTGTGCTTTTCTGAATTTTGACAACGTCATCGACATCGAATTCTACCTCTATGAATTCTATGAAAATTTTGATTGATATTACGCCAACTGACACTGATATCTAGGTCCGCAAGTTGTCAAACGAATATCGATCTGTGATGGCGAATCTTTCAATGACAAAGCTCGGACTTCATGACATTTCTATTTTTCTCTTGAGTAAATGAAAAAATGATCATATCTTCAGAAGGGGAAAGCTACGACAATGAAATTTGAGGATGAGTAAGATATCGGTAACCCAATTAATATACGGATTTTTATTTGAATCTAAATAAAGTCTTAGGAGATATTGAGTATTGAACATTTTTTGGGGAATTTTTAAAAATTTTCTAGCGTGACGATTTCTGCGAAATTTTGCAAGCCGTTTCGTTTCAGCGTCCTCAATAACATTCCAAGTATCAACTTGATCCGATGGATATTCTAGTAGTTATTGAGGAAACAAAATTTCAGATGCTCATAACTACTGAACCATCCGACGGATTTGGCCCAATAACGAACTTGACCGAGATATTTGGACAATTACCTAACCTATTCTGAAAATATGAAAACTCTAGCTGATTCCTTTTGGATGCTAGAGAGGATACGGCCGGCCGGACAGACTCAACTTTCGCCACGAATTCTTCAACAGGGAGTCGAACCCAATCGATTGAGACCATTTTCGGCTCGATATTCCAAAATTACAGACATTCGGGCAAATGATAGGCACTCTGTTCGGGTGAACAAGAGCGCCAAAAATAAAAAATATTAGAATTATAAATGACAGCAATATTTACCAATTCGTAGAAACTCTTAAAAATACCGTATGGGACCAAATATTTGCATCAGAAAACGCTGAAATTGCCTTTTAAATCCTTCCATACAAAGTTTCTCCAAATATACTATAGCAGTTTCCTGAAAGGCGAATAAGAGTTATGGGCAGAAGTAAAACACAGTATAATCACGAGCCACAATTAGCCACATTGAAAAAATCAAGTTGATGCAGCTCATACCATTGCAATGGTAGAAAAGAGCGAAGAATCGTTCAATGCCTATAAGAAGTTGAAATGTCGCTATAAAATTGAAATCGAGAATATGCATCGGCGAAGAAATCGAGACAAAATACATGAATCAACAAATAAGACAAAAACGATCTGGAATATAATCAACAGTGAAACGAGGACAGAAAAAGACAACAAACAATATGGAGACCTGTCGGCGGATGAATTTGGTGATTTTTTTGCAAAAGTTGGTGAGGGTTTTTCAGAGATGGGTGATCAGCAGAAAAGCAAGAAATTATTGGAAGAGAATATTCCAATCCAAGTTGATACTATGTTTCTATATGGGACAACACCGGCGGAAATAGTTAGCGTAGTTGAAAAAATGAAAAATAAAACATCCAGGGATATCTATGGGTTCTCAGTTTCCTTACTGAAGGAGTGTATAGTTGCCATAGCGTTACCATTAAGTATGGTAATAAACCTTTGTTTCGTTGAGGGGATCTTTCCTGACGAATTGAAAATTGCTCGCGTTATACCGATTTATAAAAAAGGAGATCAAAAAGATTGTGGAAACTATAGACCGATTTCGATTTTGCCAGTAATAAGTAAAGTGATCGAGGCCCTTATTAAATTAAGACTGGAAAAATTCTTGGAATCGAGAGCACTTCTGAAGGACGGTCAACATGGTTTTAGGAAAAAACGATCTATCACAACGGCGATGATGGATATACAAGAGCTTATATTAAGAGCTTTTGAAAATAGGGAGGAGGCAATACTTACATCGATAGATTTGAGTAAAGCCTTCGATTGTGTGGTCCACTCAATTCTCTTGAAAAAGCTACATCACTATGGCATAAGGGGAAATATCCATAAATTGATCGAATCATACCTAAAAAACCGATTCCAGGTGGTTGATATATCTGGCAAATTATCAAACAAAAAAAATGACTCGGGGAGTCCCTCAGGGATCCATTTTGGGCCCTATACTTTTTGTCATATTTATAAATGACTTAATTGGAGAGTCGAAGAATGGTATAACGGGAGCATTCGCAGATGATACGACAATCCTAAATCGTGGAAGCGAAAGGAGAGCCCTGGAGACGAAGGCTGAGGCCTCCTTAAATGATGCTGCGAACTGGTTTTCTGTAAATGGATTTTGCATCAATATAGGCAAAACACAAAGACTTCTACTTACCACAAAGAACGTTCTTCTGGAGCATATACATCTGTTGGGTTTCACGGTCGATTCGGCCTTGAATTGGAACCTTCATGTCGACGACCTCTGCTCAAAGCTGTCTACGGCGATCTACATGATCAGAAGGATAAAATCAATACTGGGAGTGTCAGAGGCCATACTTACCTATTTTGCTTACTTCAACAGTCTTGCCAACTTAGGCATAATGATCTGGGGAAGTTCAAGAGAGGCGACAAGGGTGTTTTTGAGGCAGAAACAGGCGATAAGAGCGCTGGAGGGAGTTAGCCAAATTGTTGGTTGCAGACCATTGTTCATAAAGTATGGAATACTCACTATTCCATGTAGCTATATATTGGCCTGTGTCTGTTATTTCCATGAGAAGAGAGGGATTACTTAAGGCAAGAACATTTACATAGTTACCTCCTACAAGAAAATCCAAATTGTTTACCATCCCAAGATATCGTCTGACACGCACACAGGACTCCTGTTTGTATCTATCTGTTAAGCTTTATAATAAACTTCCGGATCACTTAAAATCTATGAATTCAGCAAAATTTAAATCTAGTGTTAAATCAATGTTAATAGAAGGTGCATTTTATGGTATTGACGAATTTTGCAGGGTGATTTGTAGGCCATGTTCTGATATTTTTGAGTGTTGTTCCGTTGGATAAAATGTGTTTTTTTTTTTTTGTATACAAATTTAATTTATATTTCGAAGTTATTGAAATTGTAACGACTCAAACTGACATGTCATGTAAGTATTGATGACAAATTATACAATATACATTATATCCTCTATATTTTCGGTGCTGCCCTCGGAATCATCCAATCATCCATGGTACGTCTGATTTTTATCTCACCCCTATGTATAGCCTGCTTGACTGCTTCGAACTCTAATGCATCGTCTAGGGTCTCAAGGTTTGCTGGGTCTCACCATCTCTCAGTCCGTCCACGAACGTCTGCACTGCAAGCTGTTCTAGGAAACTGTCCGGTGCAGCCGGATACGCCAGCCTTACCAACCGTGCGATGTCAGCTTCAAATTCTTGCAGGGTCTCTGAATTTTTCTGGATACAGCTCTTTATCTGGGCGTGATATACTTGCTGTAAATGTCCGTCGCCGTATCTCATCTGTAATTTACTTATCAGCGCCCCGTAATCATTTTGCTGACTGGGTGGAATAATCTGTAGAATATTCAAGGCCTCGCCTCTCAATGCAACAATCAAGGCCGTCGCTTTTTCCTCATTATTCCAACCATTCGCACTAGCTGCAGCTTCAAATTGTTTCTGATATGTGCACCAGGCGGTTTTACCATCGAAAGTTGGTGGTTTGACCCTTGCTCGGCCTGCTTTTCCACTATTTTCGTATTTTACTGAAATACTTTTATCATTATTGACCTTCTCATCTACTTGTCTGCTTATTTTGTTAAATCGATCTTCCATAATTTTCACATGCTTTCGGTATGCTCTTCCAATTTCCTTGTATATCCTCTTCTATTTTCTCCTTCAAAATCTCCAGGTTTTCTAACCGGTTTTCAATATTTCAATCTTAAACTCTAACTTCGAGCAATTATCGGTCATCGCTTTTAGACTATCCTCGACTTTATTCTCTATAGATTCTAATTTACCTCTAAAACTATTTTCTAGAGACTTACTGTTTATCTGTTTATCTTTCATGTCCTTCGAATTTTCCTCCATTCTGTTTTCCATTCTATTTTCCTTGGTATCCTTTTTATTAGTCAGTTCTTCAAACGCTTTCTTGAAAAAGTCCATACTGGCCTGATCCATTTTCTCAGCTTGAGATCTCGTTATCGGCATTCAGGATTTTCCAGACTAATTTCGGAGTAGTTTCCACTCTTCTTGGTAACCCCACACCTGACACCAATTGTTACGTTTTTCCTCAGCGAAATAGAAAAACAATACAAGTCCTTCTTTAAACTAATTTATATTCACACTTAACTAACAATTATCAATAATTTATATACACAATTTATCTACAGAATTTCACTAGGAACACATTGGGAGATTATGAAATTTTTTCCGAGAAAGAACAGAATGCCGTTCTTTCCATAATGTCATTATAAGCAGTAATTACGGTTTTGAACTAATAATAATAGTAGTCCCTTTCATTTCCGCTTGCAGCAGTAAAGTAGGTAAAGCAGGTAACATTTCAGGGTAACAATTCCCTGAAATTTGTCAGTGCATGTGATTATTTTTATAAGTGGTCTGAATATTGGTACAGTGGGCTTGTTGATTATGAAATCATTTATCCTGAATTCATTAAAAAATTTAATGAAGCTAGGGTCAACACGAAATTTATTTCCACAATCGTTCACCTGAAAAGTTATTGAAACGAAGACCTATCGAAAACAATTTATGCTCAATAGTTCTGCCTACTGAATATTCAACATCATAAATGGAATCAAGGAAGTGCATGCAAATAATGACAATACAACAAATATTACTAATTACAGGAAATAATTTTATACCATGTTAGGTTATTCCATAGCAGGTACTAATCTTAGTCTTATTGTGTTTAAAGTTTTGCAACTCATCTAAAGTAACGAAATGCTCACAGAGAGAAAAAAACGGAATAAAATAAATAAAAATCTGAAGAGAATACTGTTTTATGTTTGTAGGATGAATATCTAGCCTGAAGTCATTATGAAGTGATTTTGGCGTAATGAAAAATGTTTTTCAGAATATATTCTTCAAATAATTAAATAAACAAAAATACAATTTGCGTTATTCACAGTGCAGGATTCCACTAATTACCATTTTTTATTTCGGAAAGTGTGGTAAAAATCGATTCTTCCGTCAAGACCATCACACTCGAACGAAAGTAAATATAGTTCATGGTAGGTTTGTGGGTTGAATAGGTAGTTATAGGGTGATTTTGAAGTATCGACTTTTTTACACATTATACCATTGAAAAAATAATTATGTAGTCATCCTAAGAATTTATCCTCATCGATTCTTAGAAGGAGGTAATAATGACCATTATTACTTAAAAATATTTCATTACGGGAGATCTTCGTAAACAGACGAATTTGATACGAAAAAACGAGAAAACATCAAATTTCATTATGAATATTTTGTTTCTGTTGCTTCAAACATCCGAATACACCGAAACATTTCACGTTCTTTTCTTTTTCGTTCACCTGAACTGCTTCAGATTCGTTTCAGAAATCTAATTTTTTTCCGCAATTAACTGTGCGCCAAAATTATCATTTTTGGCGCTCTTGTTCACCCGAACAGAGTGCCTATCATTTTGCCCGAATGTCTGTAATTTTGGAATATCGAGCCGAAAATGGTCTCGATCGATTGGGTTCGACTCCCTGATGAAGAATTCGTGGCGAAAGTTGAGTCTGTCCGGCCGGCCGTCCGGCCGTATCCTCTCTAGCATCCAAAAGGAATCAGCTACAGTTTTCATATTTTCAGAATACGTTAATTGTCCAATTATCTCGGTCAAGTTCGTTATTGGGCCAAATCCGTCGGATGGTTCAGTAGTTATGAGCATCTGAAATTTTGTTTCCTCAATAACTACTAGAATATCCATCCGTTCAAGTTGATACTTGAAATATTGTTGAGGGAGGCTGCAACAAAACGGCTCGCAAAATTTCGCAGAAATCGTCAAGCTAGAAAATTTTTAAAAAATTCCCAAAAACAATTTTTTTAATCCTCACTATCTCATAAGATATTTTTTGGATTTCAATAAAAGTTCGTGTGTATATTGAGGTGATCGATATCTTACTTATCCTTAAGTTTCATTACCGTAGCTCTTTTCCATCTAATTATATGATCATTTTTTTCATTTACTCAAGAGAAAAGGGAAATAACCTACGTCCCGATGATTTTCTTTGAACGATGGCCATCACAGATCTATATTCGATTGACATATGCCGGGCTCATTAATCAGTGTCAGTTGGCGTAATATTAATCAAAATTTTTCATAACGGGAAATCATAGAGATAGAATTCTATCTCGGTGGCTGAAATAATATACGTTGTCAAAATTCAGAATATCACTGACATCATTTTTTAGGAAAAGGGAATTATAGCTTCGAACAAAACTTGGGGAAAATTATGAGTAGTTATTTTTAATTTGAGATATAGGTTTGTTCATTCATTAGGCGTTCATATTTGCATCACATTGTCCCATAGTACGAGAAAAGACTATTGTTCACCTGATCAGAGTGCTTATAGATTTGTTATGGTTTGAATATTTACTCGCAAGTAGCTCAACAAGAGCGCCAAAGCAATCTGACCTCACGTCAGTGCTTTCTGATTATTTTTTTTGGCTAATACAAAGGATAAAAAATATTTGGGAAAAAGCCAGTTGTTCCTCAGAATTAGGGTGATAAAATAAGAACTTGGTCCATTTATTGCTCATTAAAATATATATGTTACATACCATTTTCTTGTGTACATGCGTAACTGATCTAAATTCACTTCACGTATTTGATATCACCAACAATATGCCCATAATTCATTCATTAAAATCGTCATCTAAATATACACAGATCATTGGACAGTAAGTCAATATATCCAAATAATAAAATATTCTGAGAGGTGATGTCGAATAAATCCGGCCCTGGCTCAGACCAGCTTAAACAGAGAGACCAAGTCGCTGCAACCATAAATACAATGAAATAAATGTTACCATCTTTACACGCTTGAGACCGCCACTTTATGGGTAGAATTTTTGGCTTCATTTCTTTGAACTGCGTTTCCCCTCTAGGTAGATTTATACTCAATGGTAACCGTCAGAATTTGAACCAGAATGAAGCTAATATCTCAGATTATTCACTCTTTGCTTCTTAAGAATATGGTTTCATAACAAAAGTAAAAAACTTTTCATCGGGCCAATTAGTTGCTAACTGATCCTGTAAGAGCGTATTAGCATGGATCTTAATTTCGCATTTGCAATTAAGTTCTTACAGATAGCGGTGTGAACTGCCATCCAATTCCTTTAGTACGGCGAGTAACTATGTTCTCTTTAAACAATACTATTATCAAATGATATGAAATAATTTCACAATATGAAATAAATTTTATTGCAATTTTCAAGTCCTTTTGTTTTGAGTATTACCACAGTATAGATACCAACCAATAGTCGCACTCAAGAGATTTTGAACAAAATTCTTTACACCCTGGCCGCCACGCGCATATTTCAATAAGCAACCGGAAATAATATTCTAGCGGAAACGATGTTCTTGGATAAATTTGAATTCGAATTGTTATTTTACGAGATTAACTGATCAGAATTGAGGTTAAATATGATAATCACTTGTCAGGAATATTTCGAATACAACCATGTTGGTAGAACTTTACCTTATCCCCAGTGGGAAACGTTTTTCTGTTTGAATTCATGATCTGACATTTCGACAGAAATTGTGAGGTTATATTTATCTCGCAAGAATTTAAATTATACTCGCAAAGTTAAAATTTTGCCGTGATTTACCGTACATCTTCTTTGTAATGGCAATCGGAAATACATTGATGGAAAGATATTCATCATTACTATGTTTCATTTCTTGAATTTATGTGTTTATGTCAACGGAATGAATGGAAAGAGATATATAATGGGTTGCTTACTATAACGCAAAATAGTGACTACTTTTTTCAAGAATGAATTGTGAAGGAAAATCGGATTTGCGATCTGCGAAGTTATAGTCGCAAAACCGGTTGCGACCTCTAAAGAAATCTTTGGCTGGCCACCAAGTCGCCTCAATCTTTTGTGTGTGTGCCATCTGCCGCTGAAATTGATGCCTCGTAATAATGACTAAACCAATCATATTTACTAGACTACAAATTCGTCTTTTATAATTATTTCATTCATTCATCCAAACGAAATATAATACAGAGAGACTGAGAATGGAGGCTATTAGGTCAGGGAAGATGATAACCCAACATGTTGATTTCGATTTTTAAAAATAATTAATTTCTCCGGAACGAGACAGTTATCAGATAAAAAATTTAGAAAGCACTGACGTGAGGTCAGATTGCTTTGGCGCTCTTCTTGAGCTACTTGCGAGTAAATATTCAAACCATAACAAATCTATAAGCTCTCTGATCGGGTGAACAATAGTCATTTCTCGTACTATGGGACAATGTGAGGCAAATATGAACGTCTAGTGAATGATCAAACCTATATCTCAAATTAAAACAAATCTATAAGCACTCTGATCAGGTGAACAATAGTCTTTTCCCGTACTGTGGGACAATGTGATGCAAATATGAACGCCTAATGAATGAACAAACCTATATCTGAAATTAAAAATAACTATTCATAATTTTCCCCAAGTTTTGTTCGAAGCTATAATTCCCTTTTCCTAAAAACTTACGTCAGTGCTTTTCTGAATTTTGACAACGTATATTGTTTCAGCCATCGAGATTGAATTTTATCTTTATGATTTCCAGTTATGAAAAATTTTGATTAATAATATTACGCCAACTGACACTGATTAATGAGCCCGGCATTTGTCAATCGAATATCGATCTGTGATGGCCATCGTTCAAAGAAAATCATCGGGACGTATGTCATTTCTCTTTTCTCTTGAGTAAATGAAAAAAATGATCATATCTTTAGAAGGAAAAGAGCTACGACAATGAAATTTGAGGATAAGTAAGATATCGATCACCTCAATATATTCACGAATTTTTATTGAAATTCGAAAAATATTTTATGTGATAGTGCGGATTAAAATTTTTTTTTTTTTTTAATTTTCTAGCGTGACGATTTCTGCGAAATTTTGCGAGCCGTTTTGTTGCAGCCTCCCTCAACAATATTTCAAGTATCAACTTGATCGGATGGATATTCTAGTAGTTATTGAGGAAACAAAATTTCAGATGCTCATAACTACTGAACCATCCGACGGATTTGGCCCAATAACGAACTTTACCGAGATATTTGGACAATTAACGTATTCTGAAAATATGAAAACTTTAGCTGATTTCTTTTGGATGCTAGAGAGGATACGGCCGGCCGGACAGACTCAACTTTCGCCACGGATTCTTCATCGGGGAGTCAAACCCAATCGATTGAGACCATTTTCGGCTCGATATTCCAAAATTACAGACATTCGGGCAAAATGATAGGCACTCTGTTCGGGTAAACAAGAGTGCCAAAAAATTGTACTAATCGATTGATTATTGTGGACTGAATTTTTAAAAAAATTTACATCAGTTTTCATCACTGGGATCATTCTGAAGTTACATCCCATCAAGGAAAAATTCGAATTTTCGAAAATTAATTTCTCCGGGACGGTTATCAGAAAAAAAGTTTGCACCAATCGATACGAATTAGGAACTGAATCTTTAAAAATAACCACAAGCGTTTGTACCAATCTTTTCATCATTACCAATTTAATTGAAATAAAATTATGATACGTATTTTTCATTATATTGCAAAGGGAAAATGGGAAATATACAATAGACAATATTTATTCATCATTGATCCTAAAAATTGCATTCTCGATTAATAGAGATGCTCACTATTTGAATAAGCTCTTACTTAATTATCCTTTTTCTTTTTGAAAACATGTTATAATGTTCAATATAATACGATTCATTCTTCTTTAGCACTCGACACGTCTGTTCTTCCTCAACTCTTTAATCTAGGCAACCCAACATACCTTATTTTCGATCTAATATTGCTAAAAATGGAAATTTGAGGATATTACACTACGTTATTCTTTCGAATGATATTTTTTTAGCTAATGGTGTTAAATTCAGGTATAAAAACTGAAATCAACAATGTTCTTAATTCATTGAATAAGCGAAAATAAACTCATTTCTATGACATATTTCCATTTTTCTGCCGCAATGTCAAAAGTCAACAGAAAATTCTCATCTGTGGGCGCCCACTGGGGATAAGGTAAATTCCAGCCAGAAAAACCGCTGAGTGCGACTACTGAGAGCATAATTTAATCAATTTCATGTGAAAGACCGATCATTGTTAGTCATCGTTTTGGTCCTTCTAGCGATCATTTCATCACATTCATTGCCATAAGCAATGACCACTAAAAAGACCAGAATAATGAGTGGTCTTTCGCTTGAAATAGGCTCATAGGTAACATAGGTTGTCTATGAATAGGCTATACATACGTGCCCGTCAATCACAAGCAAGGGCTTTCGGGCCAGGGGGTAGAAAGTCCCTTACTAAACAACGTGACACTGTTTTGGCCAATAATAACGTGTACCAAAAACGTTAATCAGATCGACCAATCAGAAAATAGATTGGAAGGGAACAAAGGAATTTCTGACATAATGGCGGATAACAAACAAAGCATGAATAGAAGTGAAAGCTATTTGTACTATAAATACGAACTTTCACAAAATATCGGTCTTTTTGACTTCAGAATTATTGCAGAGTGAATCATTTGAAACCTAAGCATTTAATTTCAAATTTTGAAATGGGTTACAAATGTTCCAGGATGTTCATCGAAATATGGGAAAAGTGTAGGTTCCATTTCCGTAGATTTCCACTAAATAGGGAGGTGAGTGTAACAAATAATTTTAAACTACCACAAACTGTTTATCTTAATATAAACTTGTAGTTAGCGGAGAAGTGGATGGAAAAAATTGGAAGAGAAGGTTTGAAGGCGAAATCCCAAAAGGATCTTTACGATAGTTGCAGGATTTGTGACAAACATTTCAGGCCTGAGGATTTTGTCCGATTCAATAATAAAGCAGGCAGTCTTCTTGATGCTCATGCCGAACCATGCTTATTTCTTAATCATGATGTCGGGAAGTCAGGTACACTTCTTCTTTTATAATTTGCAAATTTTATTACTCGAAGATCTTACTTAGCTATATCATAAATAGTTTCAACCTCATTATATGACTATATTTTATAGATGAATTGTTGTAGAATTGTGAAACGTTCACTATGTTTCTCAAATCGTTATTCTTTCAGAAGCTCCGGAATGTCTATCGGAAAAGGAGTATCTCATACGGAAGAAGTGCCACCAAGTAAGTTTTACATGAAAGATAATTAATTTGAAATATTATATTTTGAAATGAATTTTTGATTAGGTATAAACATTTTGTTCCAACCAAGCTAAATAAGATTATTATATATGATGATGAATTGCAATTTATTGTAAATTATATATCTACGTTGCAAATATTAGAGTCAACAATTCAATCTGTCTTATGAAATATATACCTATGTTTTTATGATTAGACGATATGCAATAATAATTCTTCAATTTTAATGTATTGATCTTGGTTTGAAGAAGACGATAAATAGACTTCGAAAAGTAGCTCCAGATCGAAGCATTTTTTTTCCTTCAACCGAAATTGTACTTTCAACATTGTAAATCATTCAATATCATTATTCAATATTATTCACTCTGATCCTATTGTGATTGTAATCCCAGAAATTTTGCTTAAACTAATTAAATACACAATTGTTATATTAACTAGTTTTCATTTCCCTGTGACAAAATAATTTCAGGAATCCATTCTAATTGCATTTTCTCTGATCTTGAATTATTGAAAACTTTCATTTCCAACTTGGTTAATTCCAATCAGGTTGGAAATGAATTGTTTTCATTAATTCACGTTCAGAGAAGAATGCAATTGGAATTTCTGGATTTCGAACAGCCTGTCGATACCCCTCATTTACCCCCACCTAAATTTCACCACCCCTACCCTTTTTTTTCGGCTGGAACCAGAAATGTCAAAGTCTCGCATTGTCATCAAAATCGGCGAGAGTTTCCGATCTATATACTTTTATTTATCTATGTTTCAGGGCGAAACCGTTTGTTCCGTCCGAACCCGAACGTCAACCAGATTCCCGCGCGAAACGTGAAGTATCAATTGACATTTTCCTGTGTTATTCTTGAATCAACTGTGATTTTTAAAGCTGTGTGAAAACCGCTGCCAGCCGCCAGCTGCCAAAAACCGAAGATACCCGAGGCGCCTGCTGCTAGCTGGATCAGTGGCTGGTACAATATTCTTCTATTTCTTTATTCTCTTCACTGAAAGCGAACATTTCTAGCTGCCAGAAATCCCAGCTGCTTCCGTTTTTCAGCTTCCTATCATCGCGGTGGAGGGTATTTTCACGTTTTCATTAATTATTGCACTGAAAGAGATTGTTTGATGGGACTGATCTTGCATTTTCCGAGGTTTTCGGTAAAAAATGGTAGAATAAAAAAAAATTGTTTTCACATATACGGACAATGACCGTCAATATAAAACTAGTGGTTTGATGTTCCTCTACTAGTCTTCCAATTACCTTAAGAAAATAAATCAGGTACAAACTTGCTTTCGGGGTAAAAACAACCCCAAACTGAAAAAAAATACTAAACTTATTTATTTTCGCATATTCAGCAGATGACTGTCAAAATGAAACTAGTGGTTTTATGTTCCTTTAAATATCTTCAAACTACCGTGAGAAAATAAATCGGGTACTAGCCTGCCTTCGGGGTGAAAACTACCCCAAACTGATAAAAAACCCCTTATTAATTTTTTTTCGCATATTCAGCAGATGACTGTCAAAATGAAACTAGTGGTTTTATATTCCTCTAGTTGACTTCAAATTACCTTGAGAAAATAAATCGGGTACTAGCCTGCCTTCGGGGTGAAAACTACCCCAAACTGATAAAAAACATTTAATTAATTTTTTTTCGCATATTCAGCAGATGACTGTCAAAGTGAAACTAGTTGTTTTATGTTCCTCTAGTTGTCTTCGAGCTACCCTGAAAAAATAAATTGGGTACTAGCCTGCCTTCAGGGTGAAAACTACCCCAAACTGATAAAAACACATAATTAATTTTTTTCGCATATTAATTATGTGCTTTTTATCAGTTTGGGGTAGTTTTCACCCTGAAGGCAGGCTAATACCTGATTTATTTTTTCAGAGTAGCTTGAAGACAACTAGAGAAATATAAAATCACTAGTTTCATTTTTTGACAGTCACCTGCTGAATATGTGAAAAAATTAATAATGGTTTTTTATCAGTTTGGGGTAGTTTTCACCCCGAAGGCAGGCTAGTACCTGATTTATTTTTTCAAGGTAGCTTGAAGACAACTCATGACGTCACGGATCTATAACCCAAACCGCTTGAATGCAAAAGGTATGTACCACAAAAGACCGAAGATAACCGGTTACTCTTGGTTCGTCGCTTGAAATACCTTATAATTTTCTGATCGATCATTTCCTTGTAGATACATATTAGGTTGATTTTTCATGGAATTTTGAGGAAAGCAATTGGTTAAAAACTACATTCAACTAATGCCAAAGTTTCGTAGATATATTTCTACTTCTTCAGGGCTACAAAAGAGATCGAATATGGTATAAGTACATCTGATATGAAATTGAATAATGGATTAAGACATGGTTCCAAAATAAACATATACAACAAACGGTAACAAAATCGTACAATTGAAACTATATATTAAAATTACATTCATTCGAATTCATTTGTTATTTTTTTTTTCCTTTTTCTATTTGGATTTGACAGAAACATATATTCAAAATCGAAAAAACCTTACCAAAGTCGAACTTATGTTTTACACACAAAGGATCTTAATATCAGTTTGTTGAGCAAATTGAAAAGGAACCTACGGGGAAAATTTGAAAACTCCGTCTAGAATGTTTTTAGACAAATTGCAAAACATCACAGTAACTTGCTACGGTCAATGAGTGTTCCGAAACTGAAATATTTATTTCTATCTTAACCTGTTCAACAACAGGTGGAGTCTAAAATATGTTGTTAAAAAAGTTGAATTCCTCAATTCGCTGTTATGAATATTTGTTTTTGAAAAGATCTAATATGTTATTATATATCAAGCTCAAATTTTGTGTGTCAGTTCGGCAATTGACGGTATCATTTAATTTTATGTATATCATCTCACTGATGGTTCTTTTTTGTATAATTTCTTTCTATGTCCAAAATAGAAACCGCTTGAAAATCAAATTTATGTTTATTATCAAAATGATGGGTTGCAAGGGCTGTTTTAGTATCTTTAGATCTATATTTTTCTTGACAATCATATTTGTGCTGACTTATTCTATTTTTAGATATTGTTTAGTTTGGCCAATGTAACTCTTCGAACAATCACTGCAAGGGATCTTATAAACCAATTCGCTCTGATCCAACATAGGGTCGACGTCCTTCAATTTAGAAAATAATGTGATACAAGTTGAAATGTTGTATGAAACTACTTTTATGTTATGAGAAAACGATTTTATGAGCATATTTATTTTGTTAGTGAGTCCAGGGATGTATGGAAATTTTACATAATGTATATCTTGAGTGTTATTCTCATTTTCCGCGCTTGTCACTATCGGTCTAATTTTGATATTGTTGTTCCCAATTATTTTATTAATAAATGATTTCGGGTAGGCATTTAGTTTTAAAAGGTCTCTGATTATTACCAAATTATCTTTGTGAAAAGAGCTGTCGCTAAGATTTTTTGATCTGTACATAAGATTTTTAATTGCTGCTACTTTATATGAAAAATTGCAGTGTGAATTGTAATTTAAAATTCGTCCAGAACTAGTAGATTTTCTATACCAGTTTGTGATCAGAGAGCCATCATTTTTTTTGTGAACTATGACATCTAAAAATGGTAAAGAATTGTCCCTTTCCATCTCCAAAGTAAATTGGAGGTGATGATGGAATTGGTTAAAAACAGTTAAAAGTTCTTCACATTTGTTGGTCGGAATTATCAAAAACATGTCATCCACGTACAATTTAAGAAATAAGATATTAAAAGGCAATTTTTTTTTACACTCATGAATGAGTTCTGTCATAACTAAATTTGCTAATGAAGGGCTGGCTGGGTTGCCCATTGCCATTCCAGATGTTTGTTTGTAATATTCATTATTGAACTTAAAATAACTGGGTGAAAAATGAATTCAATCATTCTTATGAAAAGTGTTTTTGAAATGTTTGTGAAGGCCGAAATATATTTCCACCATTTTTTTACTGTTTCCACTACTACACTCTGTATAATGTTGGTGTATAATGAGACCACATCTAGGGAAATTAGAGAATAACCCTCCGGGACCAAGACTGATTCGATGGAGGATACGAATTCAAATGAATTTTTCACATTATATAGAGAGGTTGACGTGACTTGACTCATTATTTTATGTACGTAACATGATATGTTATATGAAGGCGAGTTTATGCAGCTTACTATCGGTCTTAAATTTAAAGAGGGCTTATGGACTTTTCTGAGACCATATAGTTTAGGTGGGGTTGAGTTGTATTTTTTCATTTTCAACGATTCTCTTTCGTCAATAATATAATTATCCTTTAATTCGTTGATTAGTTCATTCCCTCCCCTTTGGATGTTATTAGTAATATCTTTCTTAATTTTTTTATATGTGGTTTCATCAGATAACATGTTGGTCATATACTGTGAGTACTCGTTCTTAAACATAATTACTGTAGAATTGCCCTTATCTGCTCTCATAATAATAATTTCAGGATGATTTTTGATTAACGTTTTGTACTAATAAATGATTTTAGCAGTGGATGTTTGTTTTTTCGATGTTGGGATTTGTGCCAAAAATTTGTTATAATATTTGTGCCTCTACTACGTAATAAATTTTTTCTATCTTCGCTTGAATGAACATTTTGAATGGCGACTTCAAAATCTTTAATAATAGTCGGAATTGGAATATAATTAGATAGTTGAACGCTGAATTTGGGACCCAGTGATAATATTGATTCTACGTTTTTCGGCACAGTCACATCAGTGTAATTATATAAAAAATTTGGTTGTAATTTTCGAATGTTCGTATTTCCAATTCTATTAAACCTTATTTCGAAGTTGTTACCACATGTTCTAGAAAATTCTGATATACATTGTAAGGTATCGATGAATATAAATAGCGTTTAATTTCTTCCAACTTATCGTTCAAACTTTTCAACTTCCAAATAGTATTATATTATATAAATTCTGTCAAATCCAAATAGAAAAAAAAAAAAAAAAAACAAATGAATTCGAATGAATGTAATTTTAATATATAGTTTCAAGTGTACGATTTTGTTACCGTTTGTTGTAATGTTTATTTTGGAACCATGTCTTAATCCATTATTCAATTTTATATCAGATGTACTTATACCATATTCGATCTCTTTTGTAGCCCTGAAGAAGTAGAAATATATCTACGAAACGTTGGCATTAGTTGAATGTAGTTTTTAACCAATTGCTTTCCTCAAAATTCCATGAAAAATCAACCTAATATGTATCTACAAGGAAATGATCGATCAGAACATAATATCAACAATGGAAATTTCTTCGAGCGAATGGGCCGGAACTGCGGAGATTATGTGAGAACACAATTGAAGGACTGGATTAAATGTGACAAGAAAGTTGCATCTCTGCACAACCGAAAAATCTTCCTACTCGAATGCAGACGAAATCAAGTATTCCCGAAACATATCACTAATAATATTAATTGTTTGAACATTTTCATGTTAGAACATAACAGCCCTTTGTCAATCAAACCAAGAGGATCATTTATGGGTTCCAAAGATCAGTTTTAAATTTAGAAATTAGAATTACTATTTGGAAGTTGAAAAGTTTGAACGATAAGTTGGAAGAAATTAAACGCTATTTATATTCATCGATACCTTACAATGTATATCAGAATTTTCTAGAACATGTGGTAACAACTTCGAAATAAGGTTTAATAGAATTGGAAATACGAACATTCGAAAATTACAACCAAATTTTTTATATAATTACACTGATGTGACTGTGCCGAAAAAACGTAGAATCAATATTATCACTGGGTCCCAAATTCAGCGTTCAACTATCTAATTATATTCCAATTCCGACTATTATTAAAGATTTTGAAGTCGCCATTCAAAATGTTCATTCAAGCGAAGATAGAAAAAATTTATTACGTAGTAGAGGCACAAATATTATAACAAATTTTTGGCACAAATCCCAACATCGAAAAAACAAACATCCACTGCTAAAATCATTTATTAGTACAAAACGTTAATCAAAAATCATCCTGAAATTATTATTATGAGAGCAGATAAGGGCAATTCTACAGTAATTATGTTTAAGAACGAGTACTCACAGTATATGACCAACATGTTATCTGATGAAACCACATATAAAAAAATTAAGAAAGATATTACTAATAACATCCAAAGGGGAGGGAATGAACTAATCAACGAATTAAAGGATAATTATATTATTGACGAAAGAGAATCGTTGAAAATGAAAAAATACAACTCAACCCACCTAAACTATATGGTCTCAGAAAAGTCCATAAGCCCTCTTTAAATTTAAGACCGATAGTAAGCTGCATAAACTCGCCTTCATATAACATATCATGTTACGTACATAAAATAATGAGTCAAGTCACGTCAACCTCTCTATATAATGTGAAAAATTCATTTGAATTCGTATCCTCCATCGAATCAGTCTTGGTCCCGGAGGGTTATTCTCTAATTTCCCTAGATGTGGTCTCATTATACACCAACATTATACAGAGTGTAGTAGTGGAAACAGTAAAAAAATGGTGGAAATATATTTCGGCCTTCACAAACATTTCAAAAACACTTTTCATAAGAATGATTGAATTCATTTTTTCATCCAGTTATTTTAAGTTCAATAATGAATATTACAAACAAACATCTGGAATGGCAATGGGCAACCCAGCCAGCCCTTCATTAGCAAATTTAGTTATGACAGAACTCATTCATGAGTGTAAAAAAATTGCCTTTTTAATATCTTATTTCTTAAATTGTACGTGGATGACATGTTTTTGATAATTCCGACCAACAAATGTGAAGAACTTTTAACTGTTTTTAACTAATTCCATCATCACCTCAATTTACTTTGGAGATGGAAAGGGACAATTCTTTACCATTTTTAGATGTCATAGTTCACAAAAAAAAAATGATGGCTCTCTGATCACAAACTGGTATAGAAAATCTACTAGTTCTGGACGAATTTTAAATTACAATTCACACTGCAATTTTTCATATAAAGTAGCAGCAATTAAAAATCTTATGTACAGATCAAAAATCTTAGCGACAGCTCTTTTCACAAAGATAATTTGGTAATAATCAGAGACCTTTTAAAACTAAACGCCTACCTGAAATCATTTATTAATAAAATAATTGGGAACAACAATATCAAAATTAGACCGATAGTGACAAGCGCGGAAAATGAGAATAACACTCAAGATATACATTATGTAAAATTTCCATACATCCCTGGACTCACTAACAAAATAAATATGCTCATAAAATCGTTTTTCTCATAACATAAAAGTAGTTTCATACAACATTTCAACTTGTATCACATTATTTTCTAAATTGAAGGACGTCGACCCTATGTTGGATCAGAGCGAATTGGTTTATAAGATCCCTTGCAGTGATTGTTCGAAGAGTTACATTGGCCAAACTAAACAATATCTAAAAAAATAGAATAAGTCAGCACAAATATGATTGTCAAGAAAAATATAGATCTAAAGATACTAAAACAGCCCTTGCGACCCATCATTTTGATAATAAACATAAATTTGATTTTCAAGCGGTTTCTATTTTGGACATAGAAAGAAATTATACAAAAAGAACCATCAGTGAGATGATATACATAAAATTAAATGATACCGTCAATTGCCGAACTGACACACAAAATTTGAGCTTGATATATAATAACATATTAGATCTTTTCAAAAACAAATATTCATAACAGCGAATTGAGGAATTCAACTTTTTTAACAACATATTTTAGACTCCACCTGTTGTTGAACAGGTTAAGATAGAAATAAATATTTCAGTTTCGGAACACTCATTGACCGTAGCAAGTTATTGTGATGTTTGCAATTTGTCTAAAAACATTCTAGACGGAGTTTTCCAAATTTTCCCCTGTAGGTTCCTTTTCAATTTGCTCAACAAACTGATATTAAGATCCTTTGTGTGTAAAACATAAGTTCGACTTTGGTAAGGTTTCTTCGATTTTGAATATATGTTTCTGTCAAATCCAAATAGAAAAAGGAAAAAAAAAAATAATAACAAATAAATTCGAATGAATGTAATTTTAATATATAGTTTCAATTGTACGATTTTGTTACCGTTTGTTGTATATGTTTATTTTGGAACCATGTCTTAATCCATTATTCAATTTTATATCAGATGTACTTATACCATATTCGATCTCTTTTGTAGCCCTGAAGAAGTAGAAATATATCTACGAAACGTTGGCATTAGTTGAATGTAGTTTTTGAACAATTGCTTGCCTCAAATTTCCATGAAAAATCAACCTAATATGTATCTACAAGGAAATGATCGATCAGAAAATTATAAGGTATTTCAAGCGACGAACCAAGAGTAACCGGTTATCTTCGGTCTTTTGTGGTACATACCTTTTGCATTCAAGCGGTTTGGGTTATAGATCCGTGACGTCATGAATTAACCTCAATTTGATCGAGAAATGTCAAATCAAACCAAAATCGTAACCCAGCTCTCGAGCAGGGTTACGATTTTGGTTATTAGAGCAAGTAGGGTTAGATGTGTATAAACATGAAAATAGTAAACAATGCAAGGACTTTGAATTATTTGGAAGTTGAAAAACTGATCTTGGTAGAAAGACTATTGAATATTTCACAGAGATAATTAATAATCCAAACTACTGCAACACGAATTCGATTTAATGAAATGGAAGTTCAACTCCAGGTAGGAACTAAGGCAATTTAAGATAAAATTAAAAAACGCTCTTCCTAAATTCACAGGTTCAAAAGAAAACTTAAAGAACGTGGGTGAAAAGTTGTGTTGTTTGGATTGAAAGAACTCATCAAAAATGGGACCACAATGTAGCAGAATGTAGAATTTCTGTAACATAATAAAAAACAGAGCAATTATGAAATACAGTTTTTGAAAAGGAAATACTCAGGATCTAATATAATCATGTGCTTCTGAATAATGTTGCTGAAAGTCATGTGGAAATTGTAAATTACAGATCAGTAATACAACTGCTCTGTCAACTGAAGGTGCGTTAAAATGAAACTTATAAATCCAATGATTTTCTTGAATTTTAACTTTGAAGGCTGTAGGTATTTTGATCACAATTTAAATTTTAGGAAAACTCAGAAATAAAATTGGAAGCAGAAACTGTACATTCAATGGAGAAAAATTCCATTTCTATAAATCACCTAGGTAAAAAAATGATTTGGAAACCATTAGAAGCATTGTAGAATGTACAGATTAGATTTGCTTTTCATTAGAGAAAAACAGAATTCCTTGTGTATTTTGTTAGCTGCAGTAATCAAAAATTTTATCAGCAGCTGCAAACTTTGAATGTAGAAACAACTTAACCAGTCATCAACTGAAAGTATGTTGAAGTAACACAGGAAAACCATCTATTCTTATTGAATTTGTTATAAAGATAATATTAAATTCTATTTCAAATTTCAGGATAACTCTAGAAGAGAAGAAATAAAAGGTTCAAAGAGCAAATGTCATTTGTGTGAAGCAATCTATATTGATAATAATTTGAAAATTACAAGAAAAACCTAAAAATTAAAGCCACATCAATGAAAATCCTTTGAGAATTCTGTTAATGAAACTATGAAAAGTTGCTTCAAATTTATGTCATGTGTGCAATACTATCTGCAAAGCATCGTAATAAGGTATTTCAAGCGACGAACCAAGAGTAACCGGTTATCTTTGGTCTTTTGTGGTACATACCTTTTGCATTCAAGCGGTTTGGGTTATAGATCCGTGACGTCATGAATTAACCTCAATTTGTTGAGAAATGTCAAATCAAACCAAAATCGTAACCCTGCTCGAGAGCAGGGTTACGATTTTTGTTATTAGAGCAAGTGGGGTTAGATGTGTATAAACATGAAAATAGTAAACAATAGCAAGGACTTTGAATTATTTGGAAGTTGAAAAACTGATCTTGGTAGAACCGAAAGACTATTGAATATTTCACAGAGATAATTAATAATCCAAACTACAGCAACACGAATTCTATTTAATGAAATGGAAGTTCAACTCCAGGTAGGAACTAAAGCAATTTAAGATAAAATTAAAAATAATACGCTCTTCCTAAATTCACAGGTTCAAAAGAAAACTTAAAGAACGTGGGTGAAAAGTTGTGTTGTTTGGATGGAAAGAACTCATCAAAAATGGGACCACAATGTAGAGTTTCTTTAACATAATAAAAAACAGAGCAATTATGAAATACAGTTCTTGAAAGAAGGAAATACTCAGGATATAATATAATCATGTGCTTCTGAATAATGTTGCTGAAAATCATGTGGAAATCGTAAATTACAGTTCAGTAATACAACTGGTCTGTCAACTGAAGGTGCGTTGAAATGAAACTTATAAATCCAATGATTTTCTTGAATTTTAACTTTGAAGGCTGTAGGTATTTGATCACAATTTAAATTTTAGGAAAACTCAAAAATAAAATTGGAAGCAGAAACTTCAATGGAGAAAAATTCCATTTCTATAAATCACCTAGTTAAAAAATTATTTGGAAACCATTAGAAGCATTGTAGAATGTACAGATTAGATTTGATTTTAATTAGATAAAAATAGAATTCCTTGTGTATTTTGTTAGCTGCAGTAATCAAAAATTTTATCAGCAGCTGCAAACATTGAATGTAAAGAGAAACTAAACCAGTCATCAACTGAAAGTATGTTGAAGTAACACAGGAAAACCATCTATTCTTATTGAATTTGTTATAAAGATAATATTCAATTCTATTTCAAATTTCAGGATAACTCTATAAGAGAAGAAATAAAAGGCTCGAAGAGAAAATGTCATTTGTGTGAAGCAATCTATATTGATAATAATTTGAAAATTACAAGAAAAACCTAAAAATTAAAGCCACATCAATAAAAATCCTTTGAGAATTCTGTTAATGAAACTATGAAAAGTTGCTTCAAATTTATGTCATGTGTGCAATACTGAGTATCTGCAAAGCATCGTATCAATAGTTTGGGTGTTCTGAGAATGCACAATATGGTAGCAATGAGGAGAAATTTTAAGGTAGATCATTAAATTGAAAGAAGAACCAGTAGAAGTGACCAAATAACTCTTTTTTTTTTTTTAATTGGAATAAACTGAAATTTACAAATTCAAAATATTGTTTGTTAAAACCATCATGAGATTTGTCATTGCTGTTCCTAAAGTTAAGAGATTAAGAAGTTCTTTCATTGCCTTTTTGTGTTTGTTTCAAATTTTCATCAAGTATAATCTCGAAATAATGGAAAAATAGATTTAATTTTCTTCGTTTTACTAGCTGTTAATATTGATATTTTTCATTTTAATCATTTCTTGTCATTTTCTTCATTCCTAGTTAGGTACTCACAAAATAATTTTTATGATCATTTTTTTACATGTATAGATATTATGAGTCTAATTTAGTATTTTTTCCTTGTTAAATTTATTGTAGTTTCAGTAATTCCATTATAAGGATATATTGGTTAATAAAATATTGCTTATAAAAATGTCTTTTTGTTTATATAAGCTTCAGGAATGGGCCCTTTTATCTGAATCAGATAAATGCTCAGATAACGTGTTATGCAGATAACCTATGAGCATAAATAAATAAAGCGAAGCAAAAGAATGACAGCACGGATAACCAAACCCGAGCATTCAAGCGATAATTTCTGGTTATTCTTTCTGGATTTCGAAGGAATAACCAAGAAGAACCAGCAATAACCGCTAGATGGACCAAAATCATAACCTGGTTACTCTTGGTTCATCGCTTGAAATACCTTAAAGATCGGTCTTTCGCTTGAAATTGATTATTATGTTTGAATCCAAAGACCTATGCTCTCTATGTTCCAACCGTTTTCAAAATATTCTATGGTTTCCGTCATTACAATTTAAAAAGAGACGCTGCTTCTCCGAGTTCCATTTGAAAATATTTATCATTTGTTTGTTTATAAAGTGTAAATAACACTAATAAAATGGCGAAAAGAAAAAATGTAAATCCGACATCCAAGTCAAAGAAAACAAGAATTTCGAATACTGAAGCTACCTCGCCCATGAGATCGCTGAACAAAAAAATATTTCTCCTTCTGAAGAAAGTGCAAGTTCGTCTAAAAGAAGAAATAATTCTTCACGTACATTAAAATCTGATAGTGGTTCACTTGAGAAACTATCTCCAGCTATTCCTACACCATATTCCAAAGTTTTATTGAATAGATTGCCTGAACAGACAAACATATCACATACAAGATCGGAGAGAAGATCTTCAACCACTCTTGAATCAATTCCGAAAACATGGGTGAAGGATCAGAGCTAAGAACGCCTAAGCAAAAGACAATTTTATTCAGTCCAATGAGCTCTGAAATTGTACAATCTTCTAGGAGGAAACCAAAAATACCTTCTAGGTTAACGGTATCAGATGCACACTCAAAATCATATTATATGATTAACCGATTTGGAAAAAATCAGAAGGTCTCGAAGAAGACATATACTGATATCAAGTATTATCAGACAACTACCCATCACTTGATACCCCGACATCCCTTTTCACGATTAATTAAAGTGAAATTCTGATGCAATATGCAAATGGATATCTCAGAATACAGGTTACAGCTTTAGAATGTCTTCAAGAATCATCAAGTATACTTAACAACACTTTTTACATATGCAAATTTGGTAGCAGCACATGCCAAAAGAAGCACTGTTATGAAA
>JARTUT010001539.1:2500-25000 GCA_030674115.1 Micraspis discolor
AACCTTTTTGGTTACCATGGTAACCTTCTCCCCACCCCTTCTTCTATCACCACCCCACCGTATCTCTGAAACTATTCAATAATTTTGGATCAGACCTTCAAATGAGCTCTTTCTGATGTTTGCCAAATTTGCAGCTGTCAAAATTTTGGAAATCGGTCCAGTAGTTTTTGAGTTGTGGGCCGTACAAGAATTTCGATTACTGAAATTCCACTTATTCGATGATATCTCGTGAACGGTTCGAGCTATCGGAGAAGTTGTTGAAACTTTTTGGTCACATGATCAACTGTCATCTTTTGAACCGAAAATCCGGCCCCAAGGACCATTTTCAGAAATTCACTCATTGAATCAAATTCACTACAAAAAACACTTTACTGAATTTTTGCAATATTTTGGGGTTCAGAACGTCTGAATAAATTTTTTCGAAATCGGTCTAGTGGTTTCTGAGTTATGTTCCGAGGGCCGAAATAAGAGAATCAGGCATTATGGTGTCACAGTATATATATATTCATAAATAAGATCAAAATACGAACCTTTTTGGTTACCATGGTAACCTTCCCCCCACCCCTTCTTCTATCACCACCCCACCATATCTCTGAAACTATTCAATGTTTTGGGACCGGACCTTCAAATGAGCTCTTTCTGATGTTTACCAAATCCGCAACTGTCAAAATTTTGGAAATCGGTTCAGTAGTTTCTGAGTTGTGGGCCGTACAAGAATTTCGATTACTGAAATTCCACTTATTCGATGATATCTCGTGAACGGTTCGAGCTATCGGAGAAGTTGTTGAAACTTTTTTGGTCACATGGTCAACTGTCATCTTTTGAACCGAAAATCCGGCCCCAAGGACCATTTTCAGAAATTCACTCATTGAATCAAATTCACTACAAGAAACACTTTACTGAATTTTTGCAATGTTCTGGGGTTCAGAACGTCTGAACAGATTTTTTCGAAATCGGTCCAGTGGTTTCTGAGTTATGTTCCGAAGGCAGAAATAAGAGAATCAGGCACTATGGTGTCACAGTATATATATATTCATAAATAAGATCAGAAAACAAACCTTTTTGGTTACCTTGGTAACCTTCCCCCACCCCTTCTTCTATCACCACCCCACCGTATCTCTGAAACTGTTCGATGTTTTGGGACCGGACCTTGAAATGAGCTCTTTCTGATGTTTACCAAATCCGCAGTTGTCAAAATTTTGGAAATCGGTCCAGTAGTTTCTGAGTTGTGGGCCGTACAAGAATTTCGATTACTGAAATTCCACTTATTCGATGATATCTCGTGAACGGTTCGAGCTATCGGAGAAGTTATTGAAACTTTTTGGTCACATGGTCAACTGTCATCTTTTGAACCGAAAATCCGGCCCCAAGGACCATTATCAGAAATTCACTCATTGAATCAAATTCACTACAAGAAACACTTTACTGAATTTTTGCAATGTTCTGGGGTTCAGAACGTCTGAACAAATTTTTTCGAAATCGGTCTAGTGGTTTCTGAGTTATGTTCCGAGGGCAGAAATAAGAGAATCAGGCACTATGGTGTCACAGTATATATATATTCATAAATAAGATCAAAATACAAACCTTTTTGGTCACTATGGTAACTTTCCCTCACCACTTCTTCTATCGCCACCCCACCGTATCTCTGAAGCTATTCAATGTTTTGGGACCGGACCTTCAAATGAGCTCTTTCTGATGTTTACCAAATCCGCAGCTGTCAAAATTTTGGAAATCGGTTCAGTAGTTTCTGAGTTGTGGGCCGTACAAGAATTTCGATTACTGAAATTCCACTTATTCGATGATATCTCGTGAACGGTTCGAGCTATCGGAGAAGTTGTTGGAACTTTTTTGGTCACATGGTCAACTGTCATCTTCTGAACCGAAAATCCGGCCCCAAGGACCATTTTCAGAAATTCACTCATTGAATCAAATTCACTACAAGAAACACTTTACTGAATTTTTGCAATGTTCTGGGGTTCAGAACGTCTGTACAAATTTTTTCGAAATCGGTCCAGTGGTTTTTGAGTTATTTTTCGAGGGCAGAAATTAGAGGATCAGGCTTTGAGGTGTCACGGTATATATATATTCATAAATAAGAACAAAATACAAACCTTTTTTGTTACCATGGTAACCTTCCCCCACCCCTTCTTCCATCACCATCCCACCGTATCTCTGAAACTATTCAATGTTTTGGGACTGGACCTTCAAATGAGCTCTTTCTGATATTTACCAAATCCGCAGCTGTCAAAATTTTGGAAATCGGTCCAGTAGTTTCTGAGTTGTGGGCCGTACAATAATTTCGATTACTGAAATTCCACTTATTCGATGACATCTCGTGAACGGTTCGAGCTATCGGAGAAGTTGTTGAAACTTTTTTGGTCACATGGTCAACTGTCATCTTTTGAACTGAAAATCCACTAATTGAATCAAATTCACTACAAAAAATATTTTACTGAATTTTTGCGGTATTCTGGGGTTCAGAACGTCTTGAACGAATTTCATCGAAATCGGTCTAGTGGTTTTTGAGTTATGTTTCTAGGGCAGTTAATGAAGAATAAGCCACTGAGGTGTCACAAAATATTCAGAATAAATATTCATGGATAAGACCAAAATTATAATTCTTCAGGTAACAATGGCAATCTTCCCAACAAATGCGTATGGGACACCCCGTATATGTACCGATATTATTTCATTGAAACAGTGTCTCGTACACAGAAAAATTCCGAAAAATGCAATATTGACGGAATAATTAAATGAAATTAATGGAAAACTATCTGAAACCAATGGAGATGACCAGAAGACATACAATTCTCCCTATTGAAATCACTTACTCATTGAAATTGATATCCTAATATTTTGAACTACCTGTTATATAGATCCACCCACTATATTGATCCATCCGCTATATTGATCCACCCACTATATTGATCCACCCGCTATATTGATCCACCCCTTTATATTGAACCACCCGCTCTATTGATCCACCTGCCAAATTGATCTATCCGCTATGTCGATCCATCCGCTATATTGATCTACCTGATATAAAGATCCACCCGCTATATTGACCTAACCGTTATATAAATCCACCCACTGTATTGATCCAACCGCTTTAGGCGGTTGGAAACCGCCCAAACCACTTGTCTCTCCCATTAATAGGGAACAAGAGCAGAAGAACTGGAGGCTCCAGGGGCTACATGGTATATATATTCGTTTATATCGCCGAAATATAAGACTTTTTGGTAACCATGGTTACCTCCCCCCCACCCCTCCTTCTTCTAGCACTACACTGTTTCTCCGAAACGGTTGAACATTTTGGATTTGTTCTTTCAGAATTGTTCTCTCTGATGCTCGTATAAACGACTGCAGTCAAAATTTTTGGAATCCGTCCAGTGGTTTTCGAATCTTGATTATGGTCGAAAATGGGAGAACTAAAGGTCGTGAGTTCACGTATAATATATATTCATGAATAAAATCAAAATACGAAACTTTTTGGTAAACCATGGTAACCATCCCCCACTCCTACTTCTTTCACCACCCCACCGTATCTCAAGAACTGTTCATTGTTTTGGGATCAGACCTTCAAATGAGCTCTTTCCGATGTTGACCAAATCTGCAGCTGTCAAAATTTTGAAAATCGGTCTATTAGTTTCTGAGTTGTGGGCCGTACAAGAATTTCGACTATTGAAATTGCACTTATTCGATGATAACTCGTGAACGGTTCGAGCTATCAGAGAAGTTGTTGAAACTTTTTGGTCACATGGTCAACTGTCATCTTTTGAACCGGAAATCCGGCCCCAAGGACCATTTTCAGAAATTCACTCATTGAATCAAATTCACTACAAGAAACACTTTACTGAATTTTTGCAATGTTCTGGGGTTCAGAACGTCTGAACAAATTTTTTCGAAATCGGTCCAGTGGTTTCTGAGTTATGTTCCGAGGGCAAAAATAAGAGAATCAGGCACCATGGTGTCACAGTATATATATATTCATAAATAAGATCAAAATACAAACCTTTTTGGTTACCATGGTAACCTTCCCCACCCCCTTCTTCTATCACCACCCCACCGTATCTCTGAAACTATTCAATAATTTTGGATCAGACCTTCAAATGAGCTCTTTCTGATGTTTACCAAATCTGCAGCTGTCAAAATTTTGGAAATCGGTCCAGTAGTTTTTGAGTTGTGGGCCGTACAAGAATTTCGATTACTGAAATTCCACTTATTCGATGATATCTCGTGAACGGTTCGAGCTATCGGAGAAGTTGTTGAAACTTTTTGGTCACATGGTCAACTGTCATCTTTTGAACCGAAAATCCGGCCCCAAGGACCATTTTCAGAAATTCACTCATTGAATCAAATTCACTACAAGAAACACTTTACTGAATTTTTGCAATATTTTGGGGTTCAGAACGTCTGAACAAATTTTTCGAAATCGGTCTAGTGGTTTCTGAGTTATGTTCCGAGGGCCGAAATAAGAGAATCAGGCATTATGGTGTCACAGTATATATATATTCATAAATAAGATCAAAATACGAACCTTTTTGGTTACCATGGTAACCTTCCCCCCACCCCTTCTTCTATCACCACCCCACCATATCTCTGAAACTATTCAATGTTTTGGGACCGGACCTTCAAATGAGCTCTTTCTGATGTTTACCAAATCCGCAGCTGTCAAAATTTTGGAAATCGGTTCAGTAGTTTCTGAGTTGTGGGCCGTACAAGAATTTCGATTACTGAAATTCCACTTATTCGATGATATCTCGTGAACGGTTCGAGCTATCGGAGAAGTTGTTGAAACTTTTTTGGTCACATGGTCAACTGTCATCTTTTGAACCGAAAATCCGGCCCCAAGGACCATTTTCAGAAATTCACTCATTGAATCAAATTCACTACAAGAAACACTTTACTGAATTTTTGCAATGTTCTGGGGTTCAGAACGTCTGAACAAATTTTTTCGAAATCGGTCCAGTGGTTTCTGAGTTATGTTCCGAAGGCAGAAATGAGAGAATCAGGCATTATGGTGTCACAGTATATATATATTCATAAATAAAATCAAAATACAAACCTTTTTGGTTACCATGGTAACCTTCCCCCCCCCCCTTCTTCTATCACCACCCCACCATATCTCTGAAACTATTCAATGTTTTGGGACCGGACCTTCAAATGAGCTCTTTCTGATGTTTACCAAATCCGCAGCTGTCAAAGTTTCTGAAATCGGTTCAGTAGTTTCTGAGTTGTGGGCCGTACAAGAATTTCGATTACTGAAATTCCACTTATTCGATGATATCTCGTGAACGGTTCGAGCTATCGGAGAAGTTATTGAAACTTTTTTGGTCACATGGTCAACTGTCATCTTTTGAACCGAAAATCCGGCCCCAAGGACCATTTTCAGAAATTCACTCATTGAATCAAATTCACTACAAGAAACACTTTACTGAATTTTTGCAATGTTCTGGGGTTCAGAACGTCTGAACAAATTTTTTCGAAATCGGTTCAGTGGTTTCTGAGTTATGTTCCGAGGGCAGAAATAAAAGAATCAGGCACTATGGTGTCACAGTATATATATATATTCATAAATAAGATCAAAATACAAACCTTTTTGGTTACCATGGTAACCTTCCTTCACCACTTCTTCTATCACCACCCCACCGTATCTCTGAAACTGTTCAATTGTTTGGGACCGGACCTTCAATTGAGCTCTTTCTGATGTTTACCAAATCTGCAGTCGTCAAAATTCTGGAAATCGATCCAGTAGTTTCTGAGTTGTGGGCCGTACAAGAATTTCGACAACTGAAATTCCACTTATTCGATGATAACTCGTGAACGGTTCAAGCTATCGGAGAAATTGTTGAAACCTTTCTGGTCACATGGTCAATTGTCTTCTTTTGAACTGAAAATCCGGTCTGAAGGAACATCTTCAGTAATTGAATCAAATTCAATACAAAAAACATTTTACTGAATTTTTGCGATATTCTGGGGTTCAGAACGTCTTGAACGAATTTCATCGAAATCGGTCTAGTGGTTTTTGAGTTATGTTTCTAGGGCAGTTAATGAAGAATAAGCCACTGAGGTGTCACAAAATATTCAGAATATATATTCATGGATAAGACCAAAATTATAATTCTTCAGGTAACAATGGCAATCTTCCCAACAAATGCGTATGGGACACCCCCGTATATGTACCGATATTATTTCATTGAAACAGTGTCCCGTACACAGAAAAATTCCGAAAAATGCAATTTTGACGGAATAATTAAATGAAATTAATGGAAAACTATCTGAAACCAATGGAGATGACCAGAAGACATACAATTCTCCCTATTGAAATCACTCACTCATTGAATTTGATATCCTTACATTTTGAACTACCTGTTATATAGATCCACCCACTATATTGATCCATCTGCTATATTGATCCACCCACTATATTGATCCACCCGCTATATTGATCCACCCGTTATTTTGAACCACCCGCTCTATTGATCCACCTGCCAAATTGATCTATCCGCTATGTCGATCCATCCGCTATATTGATCTACCTGATGTAAAGATCCACCCGCTATATTGACCTAACAGCTATATAAATCCACCCACTGTATTGATCCAACCGCTTTAGGCGGTTGGAAACCGCCCAAACCACTTGTTCACCCGTTAATAGGGAACGTGAGCTGGGTTTAGACCGTCGTGAGACAGGTTAGTTTTACCCTACTGATGACTAGTCGTTGCGATAGTAATCCTGCTCAGTACGAGAGGAACCGCAGGTTCGGACATTTGGTTCACGCACTCGCTCGGGCGGGCGGTGGTGCGAAGCTACCATCCGTGGGATTATGCCTGAACGCCTCTAAGGCCGTATCCTGTCTAGTCAAAGATGGCAACGATATTTTTTTGAGCTTCTAGAGTCGAAAGGCTCAAACAATGTGACTTTACTAGGCGTCAGATATCTATCTGATGCTGCACGAGCCATTTTTGCCGTCTGGGGCCGATGGTGGGCGGCGGGATCTATTCTGCTACGTCCTACCTGGCCTCTTGGCGGTCGATCATGGGTCATTCATTTCGATGTTGAAGCTTTGAATTGTCTGTAGACGACTTACGTACCTGGCAGGGTGTTGTACTCGGTAGAGCAGTTTCCACGCTGCGATCTGTTAATACTCAGCCCTTAGCCTGGGGATTCGTCTTGTCGATTAGACGAGACCCCGTGTTGAACTGTCCCCGCGACAACTTCCCAAGGATCGTTGTCGACGGCGGACGGTTCGATCGTCTTCACGATGGCGCGTAGTCAGTCGCGATCGCACGATCGAGATGACTATACGCTGAAGACGATCAAGTAGTTGCCGGCCGGCAAGAGCGAAAACACTTCGATGGATCGATATATCATTCGTATATCGAAATTCTTGATGCATAAAATACCGGAGAAAAACACTCCGGAACAACTCTAATCTATTCTGCGAAATATCCATCTTAGTGTGGCAGTCATTTGCCGAGCTGGCGACTCTGAAAAGCGTCGTATTATTACTACGTACGGTCGTTCGTCGACGAACTGTGCAGAGCCAGAGTTCGCGTGAACTTGAACGATCGCCATAGTACGACAGGTGCATAGACACCGAAGATATCTAACAATAAAACAACCGATACGCGCACAAAATCTGAGTGCGTATCGGGGCAACCCGAGTTTTTAAATCGGGTTTTTTTTTCAGTCAGTCCTAAACGCAGTATAACGAAGGAAATTTACTCTACCCGCCCGCTACGCGGGCGGGCGGAAAAAAATTTACTCTACCCTTCCCTTAATGCATCGATGATGCGCGGGAGTTGTTTTTTTTTATAACCACCGCGTGACCTTGAAATTCCTAAGCGTGACCTTGAAGTTCCATAGCGTGACCTTGAAATTCCTAAGTGCGAATTCGTCTTACGAAATTACAGGTTCCTGTAAATCGTAGTTCGACGGAGCGCCACTAGATGGCGCCACCGTCGAATCTGTACGTGCATTTTAGTACCGCATGCTGCCGCTAGGTGGCGCTAGCGCCGCCAACGGACCGGTCTCGAACCTCTAAACGCAATATAACTTCCGAACCTGAACCGATCCCGTACGAACTACGATGTTCGTACCGGATCGGTTCACCGCGAGGTTCGTACCGGATCGGTTCCCGCGTTGTTCGTACCGGATCGGTTCCCGCGTTGTTCGTACCGGATCGGTTCACGCGTTGTTCGTACCGGATCGGTTCACGCGTTGTTCGTACCGGATCGGTTCACGTGTTGTTCGTACCGGATCGGTTCACCGAACGAGAAGATATAAGTCCGTAAAAACGACGCGAACACCTATCTAACATCGCGTTCGATGAGGTCGATACGCCTTCGGAGTCTTTGAAAATGATTTTTCTCAACGCAATATAACCACGTCCTGAACCGACCCGGTACGAACTACGATGTTCGTACCGGATCGGTTCACCGAACGGGAAGATGTAAGTCCGTAAAAAGGACGCGAACACCTATCATACATCGCGTTTGACGAAGTCGATACGCCTTCGGGGTCTTTGAAAATAATTTTTCTCAACGCAATATAACCACGTCCTGAACCGACCCGGTACGAACTACGATGTTCGTACCGGATCGGTTCACCGAACGGGAAGATGTAAGTCCGTAAAAAGGACGCGAACACCTATCATACATCGCGTTTGACGAAGTCGATACGCCTTCGGGGTCTTTGAAAATAATTTTTCTCAACGCAATATAACCCGGTACGAACTACGATGTTCGTACCGGATCGGTTCACCGAACGGGAAGATGTAAGTCCGTAAAAACGACGCGAACACCTATCATACATCGCGTTTGACGAAGTCGATACGCCTTCGGGGTCTTTGAAAATAATTTTTCTCAACGCAATATAACCCGGTACGAACTACGATGTTCGTACCGGATCGGTTCACCGAACGGGAAGATGTAAGTCCGTAAAAACTACGCGAACACCTATCATACATCGCGTTTGATGAAGTCGATACGCTTTCGGAGTCTTTGAAAAAAATTTTTCTCAACGCAATATAACGCGGTCCATGACCGATCCGGCACGAATATGCTAAACGCAATATAACACCGAACAGTCCGTTCGGGCCGTCTGGAGGGTCATCTGGGTGTATCTAGACATATATAGGGGCATGGTGGTCGAGAGAGGTGTAAACGCAAAGCGATCTTGAAACACCGAGAGGCGTCCGATCCGATGGCAATGGGATCGTAGGTCGCTGTTTCGGTCGAAATAGAAATCTCGAAAGCACCGACGTCGTATCGGTCCCATAGTAGAAGTTATTCTATACGACCGAGTCGGGTGGTACGAAAGTCCGAGATTAGGTATTATTAGTTTCCGATCGATACATGAACGTAAGAACGACGAACGAACGTCTGTTATATTGCGTTATATAAGATCCGAATGCATCCTCAGTCCGTAAAAATTATTTTCGCTAAACGCAATATAACCCGGTACGAACTACGATGTTCGTACCGGATCGGTTCACCGAACGGGAAGATGTAAGTCCGTAAAAACTACGCGAACACCTATCATACATCGCGTTTGATGAAGTCGATACGCTTTCGGAGTCTTCGAAAAAAAATTTTCTCAACGCAATATAACGCGGTCCATGACCGATCCGGCACGAATATGCTAAACGCAATATAACACCGAATAGTCCGTTCGGGCCGTCTGGAGGGTCATCTGGGTGTATCTAGACATATATAGGGGCGAGGTGGTCGGGAGAGGTGTCAACGCAAAGCGATCTTGAAACACCGAGAGGCGTCCGATCTGATGGCAATAGGATCGTAGGTCGCTGTTCCGGTCGAAAAAGAAATCTCGAAAGCACCGACGTAGTATCGGTCCGATAGTAAAAGTTTTTCTATACGACCGAGTCGGGTGATACGAAAGTCCGAGATTCCTTATTAATCGATTCCGTTCGATGTATGAACGTAAGAAAGACGAACGAACGTCTGTTATATTGCGTTAGGTAAGATCCGAATGCGTTCTCAGTCCGTAAAAATCGATCTCGCTAAACGCAATATAACACCGAATAGTCCGTTCGGGCCGTCTGGAGGGTCATCTGTGGGTATCTAGACATATATAGGGGCGAGGTGGTCGAGAGAGGTGTCAACGCAAAGCGATCTTGAAACACCGAGAGGCGTCCGATCTGATGGCAATAGGATCGTAGGTCGCTGTTCCGGTCGAAAAAGAAGTCTCGAAAGCACCGACGTAGTATCGGTCCGATAGTAAAGTTTTTCTATACGACCGAGTCGGGTGATACGAAAGTCCGAGATTCCTTATTAATCGATTCCGTACGATGTATGAACGTAAGAAAGACGAACGAACGTCTGTTATATTGCGTTAAGTAAGATCCGAATGCATTCTCAGTCCGTAAAAATCGATCTCGCTAAACGCAATATAACACCGAATAGTCCGTTCGGGCCGTCTGGAGGGTCATCTGGGGTATCTAGACATATATAGGGGCGAGGTGGTCGAGAGAGGTGTCAACGCAAAGCGATCTTGAAACACCGAGAGGCGTCCGATCTGATGGCAATAGGATCGTAGGTCGCTGTTCCGGTCGAAAAAGAAGTCTCGAAAGCACCGACGTAGTATCGGTCCGATAGTAAAAGTTTTTCTATACGACCGAGTCGGGTGATACGAAAGTCCGAGATTCCTTATTAATCGATTCCGTACGATGTATGAACGTAAGAAAGACGAACGAACGTCTGTTATATTGCGTTAGGTAAGATCCGAATGCATTCTCAGTCCGTAAAAATCGATTTCGCTATACGCAATACAACACCGAATAGTCCGTTCGGGCCGTCTGGAGGGTCATCTGGGGCTTACCAGACATATATAGGGGCATGGTGGTCGGGATAGGTGTAAACGCAAAGCGATCTTGAAACACCGAGAGGCGTCCGATCTGATGGCAATGGGATCGTAGGTCGCCGTTTCGGTCGAAAAGGAAATCTCGAAAGCACCGACGTCGTATCGGTCTGTTGGTAAAAGTTTTTACACGACCGAGTCGGATGGTACGAAAGTCCGAGATTCCGTATTAATCTTTCCCGTAAGATGATGTATGATCGTAAGAAAGACGTACGAATGTATGTGGATGAAATCGACATGCATTCAGAGTCCGTAAATATTATTTTTCTTAACGCAATATAACTCAGAATTTTCCGTTGGGGCCGTCTGGAGGGTCATCTGGGGGTCTCCAGACATATATAAGGGGTGAGAAGACAGAGAGGTCATAACCGTCCATAGTTATTTGGGTTCCAACATGAGAGTTCTTTGATGGATTATCAGTTGGATCGAGGTAGACCGGAAAAGTCACACTGCCCCGGCGATGACAGATTCTATGCGGAAGATATTGTCTTTATATATGAGAAATCGAACCGCCGCCGATATGCTTCTGAATGCGCATCAATGTTGATCTAGCAACCCGCTCTCTCCGATTGACGACTTAAAAGAAATACATGTGATATACTGGCATAAATGAAAAACATGTATTGAAATTATATAATTTGGCTCAATGAAATATGATAAAGGTGCATGAATAAATAAATGAATGAATGAATGGGTTATAATGAAACACAGGCAAAATGAAACACAGATAAATGAAATATACACTGTGATAAATAATGAAACACGGACTAAAGTCGTTCGATCGTGATGTGATGGTTTAATGCTAGATCTAGATGAAGTTTTATTCGTTGCTATCTGTAGCTTGGTGGGATCGATCATCGTATTTGGCAGTACTCGCCCTTAGCGTCTGGAGCTCCCCGTACAGCGAGACCGCGGCCCTCTTCGATTCTCTGTATTCGAATGGTCATATGCGGTCAACCTTAAACTCATCGTGGCCTACCTCTAGGTATTGATTCCACGTTAAACCATGCGACCGCTCGCTTCTTACCAAGCGTGATTAGAAATGTGAGATTTCTCGAATACACCGTGTCGTTATATATCATCATGTATAACGAAGGGTCGAGAATGTGATTGGAATAATAATCAAATGACGAGGGCGTCGATCTGTCGATCATATCGATTAGTTTCGCTCGCGCCTCGGCAGGGGATCTATTACGGATCTCGTAGCTTCGACTGTCTGCCGCGTGCGGCGTTTATCTCCGCACCTCTCCACTTCGCATGATAATAATGAATTGTGCTCAGCAACCGTGACTTTTTCAAGTTTTGGTGTTGTCACATTAATAATTGGGGCTAGAGCGATGATCGAAAATTCACGAAAGTGTATTTTAATAAAACGATCATCGATATGATATATTCATATATGAAGATTGGAGTGGCAATGCGTTGATCTATCGTACGTTACGCAATTTAAAGGCAGATGGGCGTTGCGAAAATTCTATTGAATTGAATTGAAGATGGTGCTATAAGGTTCGATCTGACGTCCGAGCTCTAGAAGCGGTCACGATTTGTTAGTTCGAATGTGACGTTCGGAGGGCTCCTAGCGCGACAACAGATCATCCGTAGCACCTGAACTGTCGTATTCGAAGTGGGGCGCTGACCGATGTCTTACGGCTTTGTGTCGGCGCCGCATACGCACGCCTGAACTGGACGTCGAGGGTTAACGATCTGCTTTCGTAGCTGTCGCGGAACCCACCGTCCGTTCTCGTGTCTCGGAACGCAGTTCCCTGGTTGATCCTGCCAGTAGTCATATGCTTGTCTCAAAGATTAAGCCATGCATGTCTCAGTACAAACCAAATTAAGGTGAAACCGCGAAAGGCTCATTAAATCAGTTATGGTTCCTTAGATCGTACTCACATTTACTTGGATAACTGTGGTAATTCTAGAGCTAATACATGCAAATAGAGCTCCGACCGGGAACGGAAGGAGCGCTTTTATTAGATCAAAACCAATAGGTGTCGAGCGCAAGCTCTTCGTCTTTCAATTTGGTGAATCTGAATAACTTTATGCTGATCGCACGGTCTCGTACCGGTGACGCATCTTTCAAATGTCTGCCTTATCAACTGTCGATGGTAGGTTCTGCGCCTACCATGGTTGTTACGGGTAACGGGGAATCAGGGTTCGATTCCGGAGAGGGAGCCTGAGAAACGGCTACCACATCCAAGGAAGGCAGCAGGCGCGCAAATTACCCACTCCCAGCTCGGGGAGGTAGTGACGAAAAATAACGATACGGGACTCATCCGAGGCCCCGTAATCGGAATGAGAACACTCTAAACCCTTTAACGAGGATCAATTGGAGGGCAAGTCTGGTGCCAGCAGCCGCGGTAATTCCAGCTCCAATAGCGTATATTAAAGTTGTTGCGGTTAAAAAGCTCGTAGTCGAACTTGTGTCCCGCGCCGTCCGGTTCATCGCTTGCGGTGTCAACTGGCGTGTCGCGGGACGTCCTGCCGGCGGGTCGTTCGCAAGGGCGACCCATCTGTACCCGCCTAGGTGCTCTTCATTGAGTGTCGAGGTGGGCCGGCACTTTACTTTGAACAAACTAAGGTGCTTAAAGCAGGCTGAAATTTTGCCAGAATATTTTATGCATGGAATAATGAAACAGGACCTCGAATCCATTTTGTTGGTTTTCGGATCTTCGAGGTAATGATTAACAGGAACGGATGGGGGCATTCGTATTGCGACGTTAGAGGTGAAATTCTTGGATCGTCGCAAGACGGACAGAAGCGAAAGCATTTGCCAAAAACGTTTTCATTGATCAAGAACGAAAGTTAGAGGTTCGAAGGCGATCAGATACCGCCCTAGTTCTAACCATAAACTATGCCAGCTAGCGATCCGCCGACGTTCCTCCGATGACTCGGCGGGCAGCTTCCGGGAAACCAAAGCTTTTGGGTTCCGGGGAAGTATGGTTGCAAAGCTGAAACTTAAAGGAATTGACGGAAGGGCACCACCAGGAGTGGAGCCTGCGGCTTAATTTGACTCAACACGGGAAACCTCACCAGGCCCGGACACCGGAAGGATTGACAGATTGAGAGCTCTTTCTTGATTCGGTGGGTGGTGGTGCATGGCCGTTCTTAGTTGGTGGAGCGATTTGTCTGGTTAATTCCGATAACGAACGAGACTCTAGCCTGCTAACTAGGCGTATTAGACATCCTCAAAGGCCCCGATTTCGGTCGGCGGGTTTTTACTGTCTGCGTACATTATATTCTTCTTAGAGGGACAGGCGGCTTCTAGCCGCACGAGATTGAGCAATAACAGGTCTGTGATGCCCTTAGATGTTCTGGGCCGCACGCGCGCTACACTGAAGGAATCAAAAAAAAAAAAAAAAAAAAAAAAAAGGTGCCCAACGGCACGTTTATTTCTCAATTCGAAATACATAACACCAAATTGGGTGCTTAAATCTATTTATATGATATTATGTTTCATGATTAAAATATTAAAGTACATTGTTTATTAAATTGATTTTGGTTTCTTGCAATGCCTCTGCGGGTTTCGTCTTCTTGATTTTGTTTCGGATGTTGGTATTGTCTATTTTTTCAGGTTCCTGTCATCTTTTTTTTCCATTTCTTGGTGATCATCAGTAGGTGAGTTGTGATTTCAGGTGTTCGTTCACAGGATATTTTCGTCGTTTTTATTTTGATCACCAAGAGTATCTGGAGTGGAAGGTTCTTACGATTTGGATTCTCCGAGATCTGACAGGAGCTCTGTTTGGTTCGTGTGTTTCTTTTTATGACGGATTTGTTCCTGTAAGGATATCGAAAATTTCGTCATTGTTCAGGAATGGTATGTCTTCCAACACTATTGACCAGGTTTCTGTTTCCTCTCTGATTTTCTCCCGTGCCAGTGTGTATGCCGGGCAGCTGCAGATCCGATGAATCGGATCATCTCGCTGGTCCGGGCATTCAGGCACGAGTCAGTGTCGCTCTTGCCAATCCTCATCATATGGCATCCAAATTCGCCGTGTCCAGTCAGTACTTGTGTTCTCTGGAAATTAAGCTTTGGGCGGGTTTCGATGGTCACATTTGGTATGAAATTGTGGGTTATTCTTCCTTTCAGGGAGGTGTCCCATCTCTCTTGCCAAATATCTTCAGCTTTAATTTCCAGGTACAATTTCAGGTGCCGTAATGTGTCAAACTCCTGGGGTCTTATGACTTCCTGCTGGAACATGGCGGATCTATTTCTTCGGGCTTCACTGATGCAGTGTTTCTTTTCAATTTCAAGGTCAGTCGGTAGGAGTCCGGCCAGGACTCCAGCTGCATCGGTTGAAACTGAGTTGTAGCACTGCGCCATCGTTCTCGAAATTGTGCCATATATTGAGAGGAATTTTCTGCGTACCTTGGAGTAGGGTAGTCTCTCCATCCATATTTTCGAGGCATAACTCACAATGGGTAAGAGGGCTCCTTTGTATATGGTGTCGAGGGATTCTCTGGTGTCTTGGTCCCATTTTTGTTTTATTTTTCTTCTCAAGGCCATGGTTATTCTCCTGGCCTTGTTTGTTGTATGAGTAGCATGCTTCTCGAAGTTAAGTTTGGGGTCTATTACTACTCCAAGGTATTTGAACTCAGGGACTATCCTTAGTTTTTTCCCGTTTATCGCTGCTTTGAGATCCCTATGGTGAGTTCTTTTCGGGGATTTATTCACCATCAGCACCGTTTTCTCTTCCGAAATCTCCAGTTTGTTGGAGTTGGCCCATGTCTTGACGTGGTTCACTGTTTCCTGGAGCCTGCGGTTTAGTTCCTCGCGTCTATCGGATTCGATGATTAGTGCAAGATCATCAGCGTAGGCGATGGCCGTGACGCCTTCAGGCCAGGAGGAGTCCAGAAGTGAATCCAGGATGAAGTTCCACATCTCTGGGCCCAACACTGATCCTTGGGGGCAGCCTTTGTTGTGTTTTTTCGGAAGAGAAGGTCGTTCTGTTGAAGTTCCACGGTTCGCTCAGTAAGGTAGCTCTTTAGCAGTTTCAGTAGTCTGGACGGAGTTTTTCTTTTCTTGAGGATCCTGATTAGGGAGGGCCACCAGACGTTGTCGAACGCTCCTTTAATGTCCACAAACATGGTTATAGAGTATTTCTTGTTGCTGTTTTTGATTCTGTTTTTGTACATCCCCAACGCGTCCGTTGTAGACCGTCCAGGAGTGAAGCCAAACTGCCACTTATGGTGCTTGTACCTGTTGTCATTACGCATCTTGTTTCTGATGATCTTCTCAAAGATTTTCCCATATTCTGGTAGCAGTACTATGGGCCTATAGTTTTTTGGGTTTCCCATATCTCCTGTAGGATCTTTGAGTAGAATCACCAGGTTTCCTTCTTTCCAATCTTTGGGGAAATAGCTTGTTCTCCAACAGGCGTTGTATATGTGGCGGAGTGCTGTCCTTATAAATGGATGAATGATCTTGACTATTTTGTTTGTTATTTGGTCTTTTCCAGGGGCTTTCTTCGTTTTTAGACTGTGGATTATGTTATCAATTTCGTCAAGATCAATTTCATCGTCCAGGGGGCACTCCTCGTTTGTTTTCCTTGTGGTATTGAATCGAAATCAGCTTGTTCCATGTTGTGGACATTATCGTTTCCGTTTTTGTCATCGTCTGGTATTAATACATTTACCAGGTGCTCCAGGGTTTCTTCAGGTGTTAATGTGATCATGCCGTCCTCTCGTCTGAAGCTGTTCAGGACTCCAGTTTGGTGGAACTTCTCGGCTGCAAGTTTGTATACAATTCCCCAGGGGTTGTTTTTTAAGTCTTTTTCAGCAAATTCTTGCCAGCTTTTTTCCCGTGCTTTTTTCAGTTTTTCCTTGTACTTTTCTTTCATAGCAGTCATTTTTGTGTGCAGGTGGTCGGCATGGGTCAGGAATTTATTTTTGTAGAACAAGTCCTTCGTTTTGAGGTATATTTTCCTGTGTCGTTCTACCTCGTCTGTCCACCAATCAGGTCTGTTTGGGTATATTTTCCTTCTGGGTGCTTTTTTCATCAGGGTGGTACTGATGCCATGTTGGAGGGTCCGTATCGCCAGATCAATCCGCTCTTGGTTGTCTAGTTCCATGTTACAGATAGTCCAATTCAGTCTTTCCATGTCCTCTTCTATCTGATCGGTCGTTATATTGTTGTAAATGTATCTATATTTGGGTATATTTTTCTTGTTTCCCGGTGGTGTGGTAGATTTGAATACAAAATGGATGGTGTTGTGGTCGGATGTAATTGTTTCCCTCTTGACCGTCCAGTTTTGGACTTTCTCCGCAACGTTTGGAGTGGATAGGGTCAGGTCTATACGACTTGATCCGCTCGCAGTTTCAAACGTTGGGAGTGTGTGTCGATTATTAGCTATTTCAAGATTGTTCTGTAACACGAACTCTTCCAGAGTGGGGGCAAGCGTCATCTTTTATGTCGAACCACAGAGTGGATCTAACATTGAAATCTCCTCCTACCACGACCTTGTGGTTTCTGAGCTGGTCTAGGTGTTTTGTAGTATTTGGAGTTCGTTTTGTAGGTCTTTGGAGGGGGTCTGTATATGCTCACCCAGAAGGTTTGGACTTGTTTTACAAAAGTTGCGATGACTGCTATGTGTTCAGTTGACAGCTGGGGAAAATGCATTGTCTTCACGGTATTTTTGTTGTAAAGAATTGCTGCCGAGAAGTTTCCTTCCATTCCGTGGGAGGCCATGACGCCCTGGAGTCCGGGAATGTAGTGTTTATCTCCTCTTTTCAGCAGGTAGGGTTCTTGTACCAGTGCTATGTCGATGTTATTTTGGAGAATGTGTCCTATTAGTTCTGTTGTTGCTGTCCTTGATTTTTGCAGGTTGATTTGTACAATATTGAGGTTATTATCCATCAATATCGTACAACGTTTGGTTTATTTCGTCTTTTGTCCGGTGTTGATATATGGGACAACAATTCTCCGCCGCGTGGTGGTTTGTATTCTTCAAACCGCTCCTAATGCAGTTGGCACACTTGTGTTGTTGTTTGTCTTCTTTGTGGCTGCAGTTTTGGGACTCGTGGTCTGGGGCTGCACAGAATCCGCACTGTTGTTCAGCCTTGCAGTATTTTGCTATATGCCCGTATCTTTGACACTTGTAGCATCTTGAAACTGCAATGAAGTCCTTTATGCTGTGGGATTTCCAGGAGGAGTAAACCCTACCGGTTTTCATGTAGTATTTTCTGGCATTTGGGTGGATTTCTACTACCCATGTTGTGTTCCCACTCTTGGCTTCTTTTCTGCCAATCTTAAACATTTTCCCCACTAGCTCTTTCGGGGACGTCACTTGGCAGGTCCGGTGAGTCCAGGATTCCTAGGATATCATCTTTTGTCATGGTCTCTGGGATGTCGAAGATCTGTACTTTCGGCCATTTCTTCTTCATTGGGGTGGCTTTCAGGTGGATGTCCTCCAGAACTTTCGACTCTTGGAGTTTCATGATTGACGGGCAGGCAGATTCCAGGATAACGGAGTTGTCCCTCATTGGGATGATTCGGTCCACTCTGATTCCAAGCTCGTGTGTTCCTTTGGACATCAGCACCTTCTTCGTGTCCTCTGCAGTTTTTATTTCTGGGCGTTTTTCGTCTGGTTTAATTATTATTTTGTGCAACTTAGCTCCTGTATTTGTTGTTTTACCGGAGTTCCTCTTTAGTGCATCACTGTAGGATGGCACTGTGTGTTTCTGTTGGCAGGTGTTTAAGTTGCCTACGGTTTCCTTTAATTTTTTTGATATCATCCTCTGATATTCCGTTTGTGGGTGATGTCTGGGTGCCAGGAAGGAGGTATACATAGCTCGACATGAGCTCACATGCCATTAGGCAGTTTTGTCTCTTTGCCACCTGTTCCTTTGAGGTTAGTAGGAAGTCCCTTATCACAGTTAAGTTCCTGTTGATTGCCTCTATTAGTTTCTGGGAGTTTTGTTTGTCTTCATCGTTCAGTTGTGCTGGTGTTCCCAATTGAGTTGCAATGTCCATTTTATCCACTGGTTGTTCCTCTATCGCTGAAAGTTCCGATTGACGTCTCCCGCGGGTCGCCATGGCTTCCACATACGACTCTGTGGCTCAAGTAGTGGTTTTGTTGAATTTTTGAAATTTTCGAAACTTCGCTCGGGCTCGAACTATCCTTTTCGAGGTTGTGGTCCTTGTGCTCCTCGTGTCTTCCACCTGGGCTACTGCTCCTTGGTGGTAGAGTAGGATTTTAGCTCTCTAAGTGTGATTTATGCCGAAATAATTTTTGAAAATTTTTGCCCTTGGTCGGATTCGAACCTGCTACCTCTGATGTTGTGGTCTAAGTCCCTTCCACCTGGGCTACGGAGCCTCGGTGTTGAGTAGGGTTTAAAAGTCTATATCGTATCATTGATCAATTTAACATCGAGAATAGGGTTTTTTGAGTTATTTTTTATTCCAATTCTCAATTCTGGGATTTGTGAAGGAGTTTGAAAGTTGACTATTGATTACTCACGGGTTCTGGTTTATTCCAAGAGATAATTTCACTGTAATTCACTTTGTTTATTCTTTTCCTTTGTTCCGTTTGAGAATAACGGTAACTGTTCCAGATTTCACTTTTCTTTGGGAAAAAACGGTATTTTGGCGATAAAAACCTTTGGGCTTGTCACTAATAAGTCTTAATTAATTGTTTTTAGCGTGATTTGGGCACTTAACTGAGTTTTATCGTAAATGTTTGTTTGTTTCGGCCACGTGGCCGTTAGAAATAACGGTCACTTTTCGGTTTTCGGCGTTTTTCTCGATTTTCACATTTATTTTCACACCAATTTGTTCATAAAGGGTCTTTTCTTTGATTAATTGCACTTTGTTCAAAGATTTTAGCACTTTCAGCGTGTTTTAAATTCGCATTTACACTATTACCGTTCCGTTTGGCCGTTAGGGGGTCACTTTCGCGCGCGCTCGGTCGTTTCTACCTGAGGTGTTTACTCGACGGCTGCTCGGTCTCGACTGGACTGAAGGAATCAGCGTGTCTTCCCTGGCCGAGAGGCCCGGGTAACCCGCTGAACCTCCTTCGTGCTAGGGATTGGGGCTTGCAATTGTTCCCCATGAACGAGGAATTCCCAGTAAGCGCGAGTCATAAGCTCGCGTTGATTACGTCCCTGCCCTTTGTACACACCGCCCGTCGCTACTACCGATTGAACGATTTAGTGAGGTCTTCGGACCGGTACGCGGTGGCGTTTCGGCGTCACCGCTGTTGCTGGGAAGATGACCAAACTTGATCGTTTAGAGGAAGTAAAAGTCGTAACAAGGTTTCCGTAGGTGAACCTGCGGAAGGATCATTAACGATATAATAAGTGTTTCGTAATTTATTACGTTCAACACATACATTATATTCAGTTGAATTCCGAAATTTCCATCGTCGATCATCAATTGGACTCTTCGTTGACGTCTTTCGATCGGATGCCTTCCTTAGCTGTATGCGGGAGCGGCGCCGTGAGATTAATTCAGATGCATCGTTGTTGTCCGATCGACGTTAAAGAACCTCGCCTTTTCCGGACCGGGCAGCTTCCGTTTATCTGATGAACGGGACGCGTTCGTCCATCGGAGAGAGAGACTCCATAATGGAGCAGTATCTGCCGATAGCTGATCGAACCGTCTGCGTTGTCGCTAAAATGGATCTTGCCGGCCACGGGAGGCGAGTAGAACGATAAGAGGTCTGGTATCGGATCGGGATGCCGATCAAATCGGGTACCTAAGGACCCTATGACGATATGGATCGTATACGTGTCCCCGCGGCACGGTGAAGAATTTCGACGACATTGGTGGACGTCGCCCGTAACTACGCTGATGACGACCGAACGGCCCCCCCGACATAAGGCACCGTCAACGGATCCGAGAGGGTCCGCGGCACGGAGACATGTCGGTGTAAGGCGGCTGTTCGGATCGGTCTCCTCTTTACGGCGCGATGTAGCCCGTGTCTCGAATTCGAGGTACCGTCAACGGGGACCGCCGGCTATACGCATCGATCGTATACGTGTTCTCGCGGCACGGCGAAGAATAACGACGACATTGGTGGACGTCGCCCGTAACTACGCTGATGACGACCGAACGGCCCCCGACATAAGGCACCGTCAACGGATCCGAGAGGGTCCGCGGCACGGAGACATGTCGGTGTAAGGCGGCTGTTCGGATCGGTCTCCTCTTTACGGCGCGATGTAGCCCGTGTCTAGTTTTCGAGGCACCGTCAACGGGAACCGCTAGTTATACGCATCGATCGTATACGTGTCCTCGCGGCACGGAGAAGAATTTCGACGACATTGGTGGACGTCGCCCGTAACTACGCTGATGACGACCGAACGGCCCCCGACATAAGGCACCGTCAACGGATCCGAGAGGGTCCGCGGCACGGAGACATGTCGGTGTAAGGCGGCTGTTCGGATCGGTCTCCTCTTTACGGCGCGATGTAGCCCGTGTCTCGAATTCGAGGTACCGTCAACAAGGACCGCCGGTAATACGCATCGAACGTATACGTGTTCTCGCGGCACGGCGAAGAATTTCGGCGACATTGGCGGACGTGGCCCGTAACTATGCTGATGACGACCGAACGGCCCCCCCGACATAAGGCACCGTCAACGGATCCGAGAGGGTCCGCGGCACGGAGACATGTCGGTGTGAGGCGGCTGTTCGGATCGGTCTCCTCTTTACGGCGCAATGTAGCCCGTGTCCCGTATTCGAGGCACCGTCAACGGGAACCGCTAGTTATACGCATGTCTAGTAGGTGTCCGCGGAACGGAAAACCGTTCCGAAGGCTTTAAAGATTTCGCCCGAAACGATCGCTCCGTTCCGTCTAGCTCGCTCTTATGCTGAGCGGAGACGGAAGGTCCGACCATTCCTCAACGGACTGAGAGACGTCGACTGTCGCGACGCCCCGTTACATTAGCGTCATGAATATGAGCACTATAAGCGGGATTGTTGCAGACTTCGGTCTCGAATGTCCCACGATAACCGCAACTGATAAGATGGCATGAATTTACGAGTTGCAGTCGTTCCCAAGTTCGCGTGACCACAAAGACGCGAGCGTGCGAGCGCTGCGATCGCTTCGTCGGCTCCGGCTACTCTCTTCTCCCGAATCATGTTTAATGAATGATCGGCCTCTAAATAGGGCCGCCCGAATATTGAAATAAATAAATATATATATATATATATAAAGTCTGGCATGAATATTATAACTGTTGCAAAATAATATGCGAATGGGATAACCGCATAAATGAATTGAATGAATGAACTAATGAATGGATAATATTCGGGACGATTAAGAGTGCCAGAGATATCGACGATCTCCGATCGTGAGTGCCGCCGCGGCTGCGGATTGTTGGAACAACGCTTGAGCACAGGGATAAGGCTCATCGTATGTTTCGTGTACGTCTGATCTCTAGGAACGTCGCCAGTCACGCACAAGAAGGCAGTGCAGACGGACGTTCAAACCGAAGAGGTCGAACTTATAAGATTACCCTGAACGGTGGATCACTTGGCTCGTGGGTCGATGAAGAACGCTGCCAATTGCGCGTCATCATGCGAACTGCAGGACACATGAACATCGACATTTCGAACGCACATGGCGGTCCTCGGACTTTGTCCTCGGACCACTCCTGACTGAGGGTCGGTTCCATTTAAA
>JARTUT010001105.1:0-27086 GCA_030674115.1 Micraspis discolor
CCTGACTGGGCTTCGTTCAAACATCTCACCGTCGCAAATGATGAAATAGAGAATTCTCTTCATCTTGTACAAACAGAAAGACGTCACCTCTCTTTGTCAACTTTCATTTCTCTATCGTTTGTTGATGATTTGCTCTCCAGGTATTCCTCTCTGTCCAAGGTTCAAGAGGTGGTAGCTTACATTTTTCAGATTCGTTAACTTCATAAAGAACTCTAAAGCTCCTAAGATATATAGATTTTCCGCAGTTCATCTCAAAGATGCACTTTTCTTCATTATAAAGCAGGTTCAACGGGTTGTGTTCAAGGAACAGATCGATAATCTCATCTCGGGAAATCCCATATCTAAATCACTTGAAAATTGAATCCATTTATTGGAGAAGACGGTGTTCTCAGGGTGGGCGGTCGTCTGTCTTTTTCTGGTCTGACCTATGATCACACAAACACCCAGCTTTGCTTCCTTCATCTCATCGACTTACAGGAGCTCCTTATTCAGCATTTCCATAAAATATATCTGCATCCAGGTGCTCCAGACTTTACAGTTCCTCCTATCTCAACAGGTCTGGATATTATCAGCCAGACGAGCTATAAACAAAGTTGTTTCTCGCTGTAACACGTGTTTCAAGGTCAATCCCAAACTGTCTCAACCTCTCATGGGTAATTTGCCACCCATGAGAATTAATCAGCTCAAACCCTTTCAATGCGTCGGAGTAGATTATGGTGGCCCATACTTCATAACTATGTCTGAGGTCTCGTGGCTCAAAATCGTTAAAGGCGTATATATGTCTCTTTGTATGTTTCACAACGAAGGCATTGCATTTGGAGTTGGTGTCAGATTTAACTTCCGATGCTTTTTCTTGCTGCATTGCGTCGTTTTATTGCTCGAAGGGTAGATGTAACCACATCTTTAGTGATGGTGGAACAAATTTCGGGGAGCTTATCAGGAGCTTTCGAAATATATGCAGGGCGCTGTGTTGGAAGAGAAAATTGAGTGGAGTTTCAATCCGCCTTCTAGTCCTCATTTTGGGGGTCTTTGGGAGTCTGGTATAAAATCTGTCAAATCCCATTTATTGAGAGTAATCGGTCATCAACTCCTGACATATGAGGAGTTTTATACAGTCCTCACACAGATTGAATCTGTGCTCAATTTCTCGCCCTTTATGTCCGCTTAGTAATGACCAGAATGACATATCTGCACTAACACCAGGACATTTTCTTACTTTGGCTCCATTAACTGCTATTCCCGAACCAGATTTATCACACCTATCTATCGGTCGATTATCGCGTTGGCAGCTTTTAATTCGTATCCATCAGGATTTTTGGAAAGATGGAATTTAGAATACCTGAACACACTGCCACAACGAAAAAAAGTGGTTCAATAGTAACTCGCCTCCTTATTCAATAGGTGCACTCGTCTTGATAAAAGATGATCAACTCCCTCCATTGCGCTGGCGACTTGGACGCATTGAGAAATTGCATCCTGGCGCTGATAAAATAGCTAGAGTAGCTACTGTTCGGACTACTCAAGGTGTACTGCAGAGATCAGTGGTTAAATTATGTCCATTACCTCTCCAATAGTTATGACATATGTTGATGTATATATGTATATATTTTTTCGCTTTATGTTCGATATCTTTTCAATTTTATATTTGCCTTTTTTTCATAAAATATTCTATTTTAGGTGGGCGGTTATGTTACTGCAACTCAGTGTTGTTAGTTGCATTCATTTATTTTCTGTTCCAAAATGCTTGTTCGTTTCATGCGGCCCACGTATGTTCATTTCTTTGTCTATGGACGCGTAACATATGTTGGAGATATATGACAGTGCGAGACGAAAGAAGTACGAAGTCGTAATTCGAATACACACGTCGACGCTCGTTCGATGCAGTGCAAGACTTTTCTTCGTTTCTTCGCAATTTTTCTCATTAATTTCTACAAATTAGAACTCTGGTGAAAAAGTGACTGTTCTGGCTCGTGAGTGACACGTTCAGCCGTGCTGTAAAACCAACAGGTACGCAATCGTCGATACTCCAACATTTTCGTATTTTCTTTTCGAGTCATTTTTTCTCACCGGAATTTCATTATTAATTTCTTTTGCTTTCATTTAATTTCAAAGGCCGTGTCGTGCCAAACGTATTCACGATTTATTTTCACAAAATAAACTTCAACGTTCAAAACGTGGAGACAGTTACCTACTATGGATATAAACATCATCAATTTATTCATCTGAACGACTTCTTCCTCATTTGGAAGAAAAAACTATATTTCCTTTTTTTACAGATAATTTTTAAATGGAACCTGGTATGGACGGATTCGAAACAAGGTGCATTTTCAGAATCTGCAGAAATATACAGGGTTTCCCATTTTAAATAAAAAAATTTGTCATTTCCGGTTAAACGGAAAGTATCTCATTAATGAAAATATGCTCATCAAATGCACTGTGGTCCAATACACTCATCCGTTCCGTTTAATATATTCAGTTGGTGCCAAACTTTATCTCAACCCTGTATCAACATTCAAAAGACATATTTATTCCAGTCTACATTGAATCAACCTCGATGCAACATGCGAGCCAGGTTTTTTCGATTCAATCAATTATGCATAACGCACAAAACGTGCTACATATCATTCCATCTATCTGGAATGAACAAACTAAACGTACTTCATTTGCTCTCTATATTTTGATGAACTTTCTTTATTACCGTGTCCAAATATATCTTCAGCAATTGAATCTCCAGAACTCCGCAACAGTGACGCATTCGGGAGTACATGCATATAAGTCTTGATCAGTGCAGGTGGTACCGATGTTGTTGCAGAACGAGAAAGATGGGCCTCGTCTTGAACTACTCCAGAGTCACATAATTCATCAATTCATCACGTGAGTATCCCCACTTTACCAAGATTTTCTTACAGCTGGATACACTCTGAATCTACTAAGTGTTATCCACGTAGCGTAAGGTAAGTGGGCTCCAGGTGATATCTCTTTCTTTGTCGGTGATGTTATCTCAGGTGGATTTCCTCATGAGTTATACTATTCTTTCTTCAGGTGTTCTAGTTAATGGTTCAGTAGTTTTCATGAAACTCTTTCTTGATTTTTAATCGATGATAATATGGTATATGTCCATGAGAAAGGGGATTCTTTCATCTTCAGTTTGTTTGGTCATTTTACTCATTAATGACTTCTATTCGAATTTTGGTGGAGCAATGCGGACTAAAAGATATACCTTTTCTAGGGGTTGGGTTTTATTCATCCAGATATTATTCTGACGGTCGCATTTATAGCCATATCTACTTCCCTCAAATGTACAGAATTTCTCCAAGTAGAGGCAACTCATTTTGCCGTAGATAGACATAGGGCAGTTACTGATGTCCGCAATGTTTCAGGTCTGGCACTCCATGATGTACCGAATTATGTTGTTTCTTTGTCATAACTTCCATCTTGATGTCTTTGAAATAGGTTTTATAGGACAAGGATCGATCTAGTTTGACACCCAGGTATTTTGGTGTTTTACAATTTTCTAGTTATTTACCATCCCATCTAACATCAAGTTTTTTTTTTGCCTGGTTGTTTTTTAGGTGGAAAGCACACACTTGGGTCTTTGTTGGGTTTGATTTGAGATGAGTTTCTCTGTAATAGATTGAAATTTCTGATAGGTTCTGTGTACGAGTTCGTTCAATGTCTTCAAGCTTATTTTCTTGTGCAGCTATTGCAGTTAAAATCTGTATAAAACATGACATTAGCAATAAAATGAAAATAAACTTCATCACATACTCTTATATATCTAACATCGTGTATATGTAAATCCATCATCTTATCATTCAGAAAAAAAGTAAATCACCTCCACTAGCCTAACACAAACAATCCTCACAACTTAAACAAGACAAAATCCGAAACCGTCCGACTCAAAATACAACCTCGGAATAAAACACAATCATCAGCGTGTCAGAAGATCTCAATTCTCGGAGACAGTATACTTCAGGATTTGTAATGGTCTAATCGAATATCCGACGAATCTCCCAACGGAGTCGACTCCTCAAAACCCTCTCAGCTCTTCTTGATTTGATACAATGATTTCGATAATTTCACACGCTCCTGCAGGGAATTCAAAACCGTCGGACCCAGAAAACCTCAGCATCTTCCACCTAGTCTTGGAAGCATGTGGGATGAGAAACCTATTTCTATTTTTTTATATTTTTTTATATGGTATACACATGTTTTGCACTAGTCTGCTCCCCTCTTCGTTTGAAATGGTAAACAGCCAACATTTCATAATACAACTGCCTCAGATCAAAAGGCTCTCATATACTCTGTCAATAATGTAGCGGATAGGCCTGCATAGCATTACTTTCAGCAACATTCTGTGTCTAACCTCCAATGAATGCAAATAAATTACAGACATAAAAATCTTTTTTTGCTGATGTATCGATTAATAAAAACGGGGACACTGAAGGAGCCCGAAAGTCAATAACAGAAAGTAATCGAGCATTCCCACATAGTGTCCAAATCATTCCAACCTTCAACAACCAAGTTATTCCAAAATTTTGATGAAGAAACGAAAAAACGTTTACTCAAAACACTTTCAATATTTATGTTATAAAATATTTCCTCAGATAGCATTTTCATACTTTAATTGGAAAGAATTAGAAAATGTTAGTGTTTTATGAGGAGTTCGGAGGTTTGAATAACTAGTGAAACAAATTCGTTGCTCAATATGCATTTTACAGAATTAATGGAATATTGCAAAACAGTTTCAATTGTATCATTTCAACTAGACAACTGTATATACAACTTAACAGATCCGTAAAAAGGGTTCGTGTTATTTTCTATATAAAATACAACATTCTTACGTATTTTCGTAGTAAGTATTTAACGTTGAATAGTCGTAGGTAGTGGTAGAACGATTTGGAAACCTGATTTTGCTTCGTTGCCGCAATTCTGACCAATAAACATATTGTAACTACTTATACTTAACTTACATTAAAATGCTACTAGCATATGCATCACATGAAATTTCCGTAATTAATTTTCCTTGGCAAAAGTGAACAATGAACAATCAGCATAGAGGGATATTGAATGATTATTTGGGCTATTACCATCATCTATTGTGGGTGTAATGTTTTCCGACGTTTCGATAGACATCTTCTATCTTTATCAAGGAGGAAAATTAAAAAACCTTTCGAAAATTATCAATCTTCAAAAAGTCAATATGACAGAAGTCATGAAAGAAAAATGAAGAATGTTATATACTCATCTGTGATATGATGATCTTTTTAAGTTGGATCGAACTATCGGCGTCCAAACTTCTGGCAGTACTATAGATGGAGCACTTATGGAATCTGGTGTTATTTTCATAAATGCTGCTTCTTTGATTTTTCTTCCTGCAAGTTTTTCTTCTTTGGATATTATTGATGCTTCATCCTATTTTATACGATGATTCTCATCTACAGCATGTTGGACTAACCTGGATTTGTCGCTGTCTAGTACTCGTAGAAGCTTCTGATGTTCTTTTATTCGTACATTCAGAGGGCGTTTAGTTTCTCCGATGTAAGATCTTCCGCACTCGCAAGGTAATTCATATATGCAGTTCTTTGTCCTTTGTGTCTCATTATTAGGCTTAATTTTTGTAAGTTTAGCTCTGATAGTGTCTTGAGTTTTGAATGCAGTTGTTATGTTGTATCTATTTCCAATTCTTCTCATTTTCTCCGACAAACCTTTTACATAAGGAATTACGGTTTTAATGGTCTGATTTATATCTGTTGGTTAGATCTTACATCGGAGAAACTAAACGCCCTCTGAATGTACGAATAAAAGAACATCAGAAGCTTCTACGAGTACTAGACAGCGACAAATCCAGGTTAGTCCAACATGCTGTAGATGAGAATCATCGTATAAAATGGGATGAAGCATCAATAATATCCAAAGAAGAAAAACTTGCAAGAAGAAAAATCAAAGCAGCATTCATGAAAATAACACCAGATTCTATAAGTGCTCCATCTATAGATCTGCCAGAAGTTTGGACGCCGATAGTTCGATCCAACTTAAAAAGATCATCATATCACAGATGAGTATATAACATTGTTCATTTTTCTTTTTTTTTTCTTTTTCGAAACGTCGGAAAACGTTACATCCACAATAGATGATGGTAATAGCCCAAATAATCATTCAATACGAGCTCCATCATCAACAATATCTCGTCATCAACCAGCATAGAGGGGTTGTGATTGCGTGCCACCAGTCAGTTGGCTTCTGCTACTTTTGATCATCGTCAGAACAGAATAGTTTTGTATTGAGTAATCTGTGTTAGTTTTCAAGTGCAATTTGTCCTCTTATATAAGAATATTTTATGAGTATCAACCAGAGCTGTGCAAAGCACCGAAAAAAAGTGCTTCGAGCACTAAGCCCTAAGCACTCGAAAAAAAAGGCTTCGAGTCTCGAGTTCCAAGCACCGCTTTCGACAGAAGGCTCCGGATTACCGAGCACTTTTGCAAAAGTAATTGAATATTTCGAGCACTCAGCACTTTAGTGGGAACTATTTTATGTGATGTTGTTTGATTGAAATGAGAACTCTTTAGCTTCATCGACATATCTAAAGTTATGATTTCGAGACTGCAAAAAACTCAAAAGCCATTTTATTTGTTTTGTGAAACGCATGCATTCAATTTACATTCTGGCACTAGTTAATCTTATTCGTCGATCTGAATCTGAATGGCTGTTCCTAATCAATGCATAAAGTTGAATTAATAATCGAGGACCAATTATTTTATAAGCGAGAGCACATTACTGAAAAAATGTGGAAAGCACTGACGTGAGATCAGGAGCTTTTGCGCGCTTGTTCTAGAGTCTTTTCTCAGACTTGAAAAGAGTGCGATTCAAAATCAGCCAGCACAATGAGTGTGAAAGAATCAATAAACATATGTCTTAAATGGAAGTTGAGTGAACTTACAGTTCAGCAAATTCTTCGATCTGGCATTCTTTCCACATTTCTATACCGTATAGAAGTTGTTGTAGTTGAGTGTCATCAATTGTAACCGAATTTCAGATTCATAATTGCTGAGCTATCGGACAGGTCTGGCCCAATAACTAACTTTACTTATATTTGGATAATAAACTAATTCTATTAATATGGAATCTCTTTCTCATCTCTTTCGGAAGATAGAGAATATTCAGCCAAACATTTTCAAATTGGACCACCGTTTCTTCATCACGAGTCAAATCCAACCAATGGCGATCATTTTCAGCTCGATATTCAGAAATTACAGACATTTGGGAAAAAATAGTCCTCTTGTCGCAAAATTCATAATGACATTTCCATTCAAAATATGACAACTGCACACACCAGTATTTTAGACATGTTTGTCATAAAAATGAACCCACAGAATTAGTTTCATTTTCGGCTCAATATTCACTCATTATGACAACTTGTCATGAAATTAAAACCACCCTCATAGAGATTTATAGTTGATGTGATGTGAATTCATAGATAGAAATATAATCTGTGACTTCATTTTCAAAAAACTCTTATATCTTCTGGAGATTGCACATACATGATGATGAAATTTTAAAATATTTTAGGTACCTATACCCTGCATAAATGCCCTAAATTGTTGTGATCTGACGAATAACTTATGAAATATCGTTTATTGAAAAAAAACATTTTGGGAATTTTTAAAAAATTTTCTCTCGTGACGATTTTCTCGAAATTTGGCACACTCCTTCCTTTTTAACGCTACCTAGACATTCTCTAAGTTACGAATTGATAGGATGAATATTCAAGAAATTAATGTTATTAACTGCTAAACTATTCGATGCATTTGGCCCAATAACGAACTTGACCGAGATATTTGGACACTCGACCTATTCTGAAAAAATGAAAACTCTAGGTCCCTTCCTTCGGAAGATAGAGAGTATACGGCCGGAGGGCCGGCGGGCCGGACATACTCAAGTTTGACCTCGAATTCTTCATCAGGAAGTCAAACCCAATCGATTGAGGCCGTTTTCGGCTCAATATTCGAAAATTACAGACCTTTGGGCAAAACGATAGCACGCTGTTCCACTAGGAATAAGCGCGCCAAAAGGTACTGAAAAAAATTGGGTGTATATATTTATATTTTCCTTATCAAGCATAGACAAGGCAATTCACGGGGATGGCCTATTTGGAAAAGGGATCAGGTTTAAATTTGCATGTTTAGTATTGAGACAATGATTCTTTTTGAGCACTTATTCCAAGTGGACCAGCATGCTATGGTTTAGCCAAAACGCTTGTTATTTTTGAAAATGGTCTCAATTGGGGAACGATCAACCTATTCTGAAAAATGAAAACTCTAGGTCATCTCCTTCGGAAGATAGAGAGTATACGATCGGAGGGCCGGCCAGCCTGACCTACTTAAATTTGACCAAGGTTTCCCCATCAAGAAGTCGAACCCAATGGATTGAAACCATTTTCGGCTCGATATTCGGAAATTACAGACATTTGGACAGAACGATAGCCCGCCTGTTCCACCAGTAACCAGCGCGCAAAAACAAAAAATTTTCTGGCCTTCATAACCATAAAGTCAAATCAATGGTGACTGAAGAAATACTGAATATTAATTCAAAACGATCATATTATCTTTGCATAAAAAAATCAAATACCGTACCTGCTTTATATTGACCCTACTTCAAGAATTCAGGAAAGGCTTAGTGCTTAGCACTTAGATTTTCGCGAGTGCTCGAAAAACAAGCACTAAGCACTAGCCTTTGAAAAGTGCTCGCGAGCACAGTGCTCGGAAGCACTAAAGTGCTTAGAGTGCTTTCACGAGCACTAAGCACAATGCTTTGGCACAGCTCTGGTATCAACCACTGTTTTATATGGCTATCATTTCACCCGAACATATATAAATTTCGAATACCAAGCTGAAAGTTTTATCAGTCGATTGGATTCGACTTCTATATGAGGAATGAGTAGTCATACTTGAGTATATCAGACGGTATACTCTCTATCTTTCGAAAGGGCTAAGCAAAAATTTTCATATTTTCAGCATAAGATCGTACAGCTAAGCAGTTATAAGAGTAGGAAATGTCATTGTGATTATTGATCAAGATATTTGCTCGTTGAAAATCAAATCTTCTGAAGTGTAATATAAGAAACGTATAAAACACGAACGTGAGCTAAGGAGCTCTAACGCGTTAATGGAGACTTCTTTATTTTCTTATAGTTTATCACTACTCTGATGAATTCTCATAATGCGCAATATATCAATAACCTCAATTAACTAGAACTATCGATGCATCTAATGATTCAGACGTGATCTAATCTATCCAGAAATTACAAGATAACCGTGAACAGAACTACAGTAATAAAATTAACTGCTAACGTCAGGGATCCACAGATAACCATTCACCATAAAACTGAACAAAGGAATTGAAGTTGTTCATCTTCCAGAAGAAGTCGTAGAAACAAATAACCGTATTCAGAAGCGACGCTGGAAGCTCCACTAGATCGGGTGGGAAAAATGAAACCGTAAATGTACATCATAACTAGAAAATATAAATGTTTCCTCAATTTCGTTCCCGGCGGAATTGAAAAATATACGACCATTTTTACGATCAATCCGGATGAATATGGGGCATCTAACGTTGACTTGCTATCTTGGATGGTGTTGGATACTGTCGGTCCATATTCTTGCAGGTGAAGTTTAGGTGAATTAAGTCGAATTGGAAGTAATTCGAAAAATCTACATTTCTAGAATGATCTAGGAAAACTTTAGAAAAATTCTTCTTCTATTTTGACTATTATTCGTTTAATTTTTGTTTTGTCTTCAATTCAGAAATAAAACTTGAAACGCATGCGCCATCGATGGCTCAGTTCCATATGTGTATCAACATTGTTAAAAACATATTGTATGGAATATTAAATATAAACTGCTTGAAGTTCTTGAAAAATTAGCTGTTGTCTTAATTTGAAACAGGAATATATTCTTGTTGTTAATAAGAAGCACTCTACCTCACACATCAGTCACTAAGTACCGCACTAGGTAAGAAAACGAATTTTATGGTGAAATTAATTTTTATTCGACATTATAATCTGGTAACGGTCGCAAATAGAAACTTAATTCAATCATTTTACCGTCAGTTTTTTTAACCTCTGACACGATGCATTGTTTTAGTGGAAGAACATCTTTCTTTCATATAATATGTGGCGATATTCTCGCAACAAAGGACAGTTCTTGGAATTTAGGGCAGCGGCCGTTACTTCCAAGAATGCTTTCTATTAGACGGAATATCAGGAATCCCTAAGCTCAGCTACCTAAAAGTTCCTCGTCGATTAAGATTATCTCTTCCATATACATTTTTCCCAGTTGGGTCAGTTAGTTACCCTAGTTTATTGTGAATTTGAGTTAATCAGATGCAATTCACCAAGTAAAACAGGATAGTTGTCATTTGTGAATCATGAAGCTGTTGTATATTGCTTAAGCCACAATTTGTTAAAGGAAGTTTCATCCAATGTACCTGCTCCTTATTCTGAGAAATCAACCTCGACGATTGAAGCAGAGCTGTGGTGAATTCCATATCAGGAAAATTAGGTCAGATCTTTCTATTGTCTAGTCTTACCAGAAGTGACAAAGATTGAGCAAAGAAGTTCAAATACTTGGACTTGGAAGTGCGCTGCCCCCCATTAAGCGGGTGATTATTATTACTCCTAATTGTTGTACCCGCAGATAATAAGCTGTTTATTTTTCACAGGTGAATGAAACAAAGTACAGAAAATATTAGAGAAAGAAAGATAGAATATAGAACAATCATCACTCAATAAAATGTAGGCATCTTTCTCTAATAGATGCTAATGAGTCATGGAAAATGTCACATTCTCACAAATCGTATCAAATATTGTACACATGAAATGAATAGGTGTTCGTAGAATAAGACCAAGCCAAGTTAAACAGAGGTCTAGCTCTCATAAGCGATCTTGGTACATAGAAATTCACATTTCCCAATGAATGTGGACAATCAACTGTGCTGTTAACAAGATTGTAAAGAAAAAAAAATTTCTTCAAACTCCGGCGATCCGCTAGTGACAGAGCATCCAATCTACGTAGTAGCTCATTATGGTCGGAAATTCTGAAGACTAAATACATATATATCCATTTTGGAAAGACGATAGAAGTTTGTACGACTGAATTACAATAGTAGCACACAAAAACGAATGTGTCTTTACACACAGATCGATCCTTGAATGGTCCACAATATACTACAGCCACCTGGTGTTCGTGAAGACAGTAGCGCATGTGATCAAAGCGGCGATTTCACACACATCGAATTTTGTACGACCGGAGTTCACTTGGTTTTACTAGTATCGTTTTTACCTCATTTTAGTGTTTTGTGACTAATCGTACATCAAAACTTCTCATATAATTCAGGAAAGCTTGATGTTGACATTATAAAATAATTAGAAAACTCGTCCTCGTCACTTCGAAGTTGTTCGTAAAGCTTGTGGAAAATACCTGCATCTGATATTTTTTGGTAATAATGAGTAATGAGTAATGAGTAATTTATTTCCATCAATAATTTACATGGATAGTCAAACTTAAATTCTAACAAGACCAATTATAACTTAAAAACTCTTCTACTGAATAGAAAGCATTTTTCATCAATGTTTCTTTAATTTTTTTCATGAATTGCTTTTCTGGGAGATTCCTCACATCCATAGGCAAACTATTGTACATCTTGATTCCCCAGTAAGTCGAGAAATTCTGTGTGTACTTCCGTTTATGTAAAGGAGTTAATAGGTCGTTTTTATACCTGGTGTTAAACGAATGCTATGATCCATTCTGCATCAAGATGGTTTTGGTTTTTCTAGAATAGATATATTTCAAACACTCTTTTATATAGAGTGATGGAAAGGTGAGTATTCCATATTTAACCTAGACTGATCTACATGATTCCCTTCTTTTGATATCATGCATGATTCTAATGGCATTCTTCTGCAGGATGTGTACTCTCGAGGTCTCAGAGACTTTGCCCCATAAAAGTATCCCATAATGCAATACATTTTGGAAATTTGTAAAATAGGCAGTTCTCACCATCTCATAGGTGCCACATTTTTTCAGTCTTCTCAATAAATAGACAATCCTTGATAACCTGGAACATACCAGGTCCAATCCAATCTGTTGTCCAGAACCATACCCAAAAATTCTCATACTCTCGACATTATCTAGTGCTAAATACCAAACTTGTTGTTTTTTTCGTGTTAAACTTCAAAAGATTTCTCGAAAACCATTCTTCTACCTCTGTTAGAACCAGTTCCTTCTTTCGTAAAAAGGCCTCCATACATTTTGATACAATGATTACAGAAGTGTCATCACAATAAATACATAAACCGTCGCAATGCCGAAATCCTATATCATTTATGTAAATCAAAAAGTACGGGTCCCAAAATTGACCCCTGGGAACACCACAGTCGATCTTCTTCCGAGAAGATGTCTTACCCCTCAATTAACCTGTTGGTATCTGTTCTCCAAATGAGACTTAATTAATTTGAGCACAGTTCCCCTGAAACCACACGACATTAGCTTCCCAAATAGGATCTCATGTGAAAGCACATCAAAAGCCTTGCTCAAATCAAAATTAAGCATCTCCACTACATCACCCCTGTCTATTGCCTGTATAAGTTTCGTGATGATGTCCATAAGGGCAGTAGTAGTATTTCGACCTTTTCTATACCCGTGCTGGTTTTTGTTCCAAAAGTTCTTTTTTTCCATCCATTTCAACATTCTTACTTTAATGATCATTTCAAAAATTTTCGATATGCAAGGTAAGATTGCAATCGGCCTATAGTTATCGCAATCATTTTTCACTCCTTTTTTCTTATATATAGGGAAAATTTTGGCTATTTTTAATTCATCTGGAAAACATCCTTCTTGCAAACATTTATTGACAATGACAGAAATTGATGACTAATTTCGTCACTAAGTAACTTTAAACTTTCCATATTGACCTCATATATATCTGTTGATTCTTTCGATTTTATAGATGTTATTATTCGTTTGATTTCATTTGCGTCACTATCGAAAAAAAGCATGATTTTTCATTGTCTGGACTCAAGTGTTTAGTTATGAACTTGTTTTCCTGAGGTGTTTTCAGTTCTTGATTAATTTTCCTGACAATATTTGCAAAGTAATCATTCATGATGTCTGCGTCGATATCCACTTCAACCAGTTCACCCTTTGGCTTTGAATTTTGATGTTTTATTACCTTCCATAATGCTTTTAATTTATTTTCGGCATTATTTACGTATTTCTCATTGGCTTCCTTTATAGCTTTATTTTTTCCTCGATGTATACTTTCTTTAAAGATTTATAATTTGATAAGGTCACTGGATCCTTTTTGACCTTCGCAATTGTGTCCAAAGCATCTAATTTGTTTTTTATCTGCACAATTCGTTCATTTCTCCAAATAGTATTTTTTTGGTCCCTTTACCTATTTTTTTTTCTTCTATAGGCAACTGACAATCAATGATATGCATAAAGTATTCGTGGAACGCCGAATACGATTGCTGTGCATTTTTTTCATGGAAAAAGTCATCCCAGGACACCTCAGACAACTTTTTTTTCAAGGAAACATAATCCTCTTGTGTCGCAGTTACTCTCTTAATAATTGTTTTTTTATTTTCAGAAAACTCATGTGCTACGAACAGACTTATTAACTGTGCTCTATGGTCAGACATATGAAGTTCTATTGTTTTACAATTCTGATAATTGGTGTTCTGAAATACGTTGTCAATGCAAGTTTCAGTAGTATCACAAATTCTTGATGGTTCATTAAAAACTTTTTTCAGACCATATGAGCTAAATAGGTCTATAATAGAATTGCTCTGTCTTGAAATCACAAGGAAGTCTATGTTGAAGTCCCCAGTAAAGATAATCTTCTTATTACAGAAGTTATTGGAAATGTAATTTAGTACCTCAGTTAAACGATCAAAAAAAACATCCAGTGAACCCTTTAGTGATCTGTATAACCCAATAATCACTGCGCCAATATTTGCCAAATATACACCAGCAAATTCGGCATCTCTCTCTGTAGATAATTCAGTTAATTTCTCTAAAGAAGTACATTCATAATTATTTTTTATTGCTATCAAAACACCTCCATGTTCCTGATATGTCTACAATAGTGTGCCCCCAATTTTAGACCATGAAAATTCATGAAATCTAATTGTTCATCCTTTAACCATGTTTCTGTGAGACAAATTATGTGAATATCGTCTTCATCGACTTGTAAATTCAGTTGATCTATTTTATTGCGCAGTGATTCAATATTATAGTTCAAAATATTGAAAATTTTACCGGTTCGTTTATTGAAATTTACCTGCCTCTCCACTCCGGGTGCCACGAAAAAAATGGAAGGGTCGAATGATTATGTTTTCTGGCCAAGTTTCGGGATCTTTTATTTTATCCAACATCGAATAGTCACATCCAAGCCTAAAAGATTTATTCTGATTCATGTTTGAAGAATGCTTCTGTAACTCTTCAACTTCGAATTGTTCATCTGGAAAAAGAGAAAGTAAATAGTTATCTAATTTGGTGGGATTCGAGTCATTTGATGCTCTGCCAACATAAAACCAGGCCTTTCTGCATGCACCCTTGAAGCTGTCTTCCTCACCGATATTTGCTTTTCCTCTTATATATTCATCATTTCTAATCTTTTTGTTCTTATTTCTTTTCGACACTACTTGTTTCCAATCGGCATTCGACTCAGTTTCAACCGCCGCCACGGACCGACCTATCTGGGTAGTTCCGATTTCACATGTTGGTTTTGTATAATTTGGGACATGAATACTACCACTGTCACCTGCCACAGAAATCTTATCAGTTTTCTGTATTGATGGTACTACGCTTTCATTTGTTTTGATTTTGTTAACCTCACTTTCGGACATATCAGATTTTATCCTAAACAAATTGCCAACTTGCCCTCTGAGGATTCCTATCAGCAATTCCTGTTCTTCGGTTCTCTTCTCCAACTGATGTTGAAGCTTCTCCATCAATGAAACGGCCTTGTGCATACTATAATTTTCCGCTTTCAGTTTTTGACAGTTCGTACTGTTACATTTTCCAGCAACCTGCGATTCTTCTAAGGTATTGGAATTTTCCAAATCAAGTGCACTACATAAAATAGTGTTCGTTTTCACGCTATTTGGCACTTTTTTATTCACTATAAATTCAATTAATTCATCTTTTTTCCACTTATTCAACTCATTCACCAACTGTGACCTTGTCATCTCCGTCATCGTTCATAGAAAAAATGATGATAAGGATGAATCCTCTTATTTCTGGATGTTAGCAAGAACTCTGGAAGGGTTTATGCTGACAAACAACTGATGTGAATCATAAAAAAAACGTGTGAAATATTATCGTACATCCAAAATCGATACGTGTGTTACTAGCCCAAAGGAGTATATCCCATTATCACTATAGGCAACGAATCTTTAGAATCGGCGCTCAACCGAATACAGGCGTTGTTAGTTATAGGAATTAAAATGCTACAAGTTTAGTTCTCATTGAGGCATTGAACAGGAGAACCAGCCTTTTCAAATTGGAAAGGTTTCTTCCATTGCGGATTATGAAACCATACATTGAAGTGTTGCTCAATAAGTTGTTGACATGATGGAAGAATGTAAGCTTGCTATCAAATAGCAGTCCTACATCCGTCATCACCCTTGATCTTAGCAAACCAGTACCCCCAAAGGAATACTCATAGTAAACGCTTCCTTGTGTTCGATATAATAAGCCCATCAGACACATTCAGTCAAACCGATCGCGACACACCAAATCAATAAAACACCAGTAGCAGTTTGTGAAGTGAAACAGTCCTGCTTACATTCAATTCGAAGAAAAAGCTTGAAATCGTTCGCGATCATCAACCGGAACGTACAGATTTTATTGTTTGAATCATTGATAAACGATAAGAAAAGGTATGGTTCAATATAAGATTTCTGAGGTACAAGGGAAATGAACACATACTCAACAGAAAGGAATCCGATAACTATATATTGAGAAGAAAAAATGATTTCTACTAATGCTTATTGAACCGGTATGGCAAACTAATAATAATTGTCAAAAAAGAACGAGAACCGAGACGACAACTATAAAGTACCTTCGTTCCAGTGTGCGAGCTAGTCTTTATTGACGCATGGTAATCTCAGAGAATCAAGACCACAAGTGCAACTGTGGACCGGTTTCGAGGTTCATAATCGGCAGAGTTCGATAACATACTAACTGAAACTGAAGATCAGAAATCTCGTTTTGCCTGTTTATTATCTCATTGCAGACATTTTCTGATGAGTCGATATCGTACCACACGGTGATTCCCTCAGTATCCAAGCTTGCAAAAGTTCTCTATTCAACTCTCCTATTTCTTGTCCATATCTGAAAAAGCAAGTACGTAAAAGGTCCTGACCTCGCGTTAGTGAGTCTCAACATTTTCTCATATAGTTTCAAGATAAGACATTTCCGAAATAACGAGGTCTGTCAGAACAGCAGGTATTCTATATAAGTAGCTACAATAAGTCTGAAAACTTTTGGAAACACCCAGTTTTCAACTCGAGCATTCCTCAGCATTCCAGCCCTCCGAGTTCTCCTTGATGGGAATCAAATCGAGAGAGCCGGATTCAAATGGAACACCAGATGTTTTAAATATATCGAAGAAAGTCCAATTTCGTCGAATACTAGCTTTGCCCGATTCAATCCAACGTCGTGACAAAATATCTCATTTCTCTTCAAACCAATACCATAGCGGACATCTGTTTGAAGAAGAGGTGAAAGATTTCGACAAGGAATCCTGCTGAAAATGTGGAAATTTAAGAAAAGGAATTGTTTTCGTCTAGCCTTCGTGAATAAAGAATAGCATTCGTGAGGGAAAATGGTTTTATATCGTATTATTTGAGTTGATTCTACATCTGATAAAATATGTTTTACAACCCGATGGAACTGTTGATTTGAAAGAGAACTTGAGACTTTTCACTAAAATGCGTTGTTATTTCAAAACATTCGTTCATAGAATGGAGACGAGCCAAATTTACTTCAGCCTTGAACACCCAATTATTTCAACTCAGTTCAGATACAGGGTCATCCTTTAACTACTGCATTAATGTAATTTTATTATGTAATTACACCCCACTGCAGTTGAGTCAGAAATGGCCAATCACACTGACGAATGCAGAACGGAGATAAGAAATACTTATTAATTTTTCGGAAGAACCACCCAGCAACACATTAACTCCACCATGTCGTGAATACCATCTCGACAAGCCGCGAAAATCAAATTTTGCTCAGCAGTATTTCTGGACTCATCCCAATTATCTGACCAGGGTAGACAAAACAGACTACTATACAAACTCGAACAACTCCTCCCACAACTATATTACATGATTCTGAAACCTTATCTATCAGACCGTTATGTTGCCGTGAAATATTGGGGAGCAATATCCACAACTCTCAGAGTCAAATCCGGAGTTCAACAGGAAAGTATTCTGAACTTTTATAATATATCATCTATACTTTAGACAAACTGAAATAAAAAAACATCATTATAAATTCATTTTCTGGCGATATAGCCCCACTTGCATATCATAAAAATGCCGAAACAAATTCTTAACATCTACAAGAACATTTGGTTGGTTGGCAACGAAAATAGCAACTCAGTTTCAATAAGGCTAAATTATTACAAGTAGCATTCAAAACAAAAAGAAACACATATCCACCTGTCAAAATATTAAAAAAAAAAATCAGTCGTAACTAAAGCAAAGTATCTCGGTCTACAGTTATACCAGCCTACAGATTGGACACAGCACATCAATGCTAAGAAAAATGAAATAAATCTAAAAATCCGATAATTTCATTGGCTTATGGGCAGGAAGTCCAAATCGAGCCTTCAGATCCATATCCCAATTACAAATAAACCATTCAACTGATATAGACGTACCAGTATACAAATTCGAGATTTCGTTAAATCATCCAAAGACTATAATCTAAAATATTTATTGGTTAATACCCCTTGGTATGAGGATTCAAAAGTCCCATATATAAACACAGAAATGAAAAGTCACTCGAGAAAATATCATCGGTAGCTAGAAGAACATGCCAAACAACTGAAAAGATTCGTTCAACTCACGAAGGTTGATAAGGATCTGGCCAAACGATCCAACTGACTTATCATAACTATAAATCTAGCAATGTTCAATACTCCTTCAGAATCTACAAGCCACACATCTACTCAATACCTTTAAAAATAGATTGTAAATGTCCCTAATTCCAATAAGGAAAAATTTTGTCAAAAGATACATCGATGGACAAATGCGTGGAACCAAGTAAATATCTCTGGAAATATTTATATCAAAATGAAATTTGACAGATGGATACTACAGTAGATTCCCTATTTGTCTTCTTATATTTCAACAATTTTGAACTTCCGGTTTCACCGGAAGTAATGTCCATTCAAAAGTTTAATATGTATGTTATTTAAGTTCCTTATAAAACATTTCATAACGAGTACAAAAATTTCGGGTTCGATATTCTTCATTTCAATACATACCGAGATATCAACAGAAAAATTTCTGAAGAAAGCATAAATTCAATATCCATCAAAGAAATAACTATTCATAATTATTAACCAAAGCAAAGTGATTTTCAAAACATTGAAACTTAAATAAACTAAACTTGTCGTATTAGATGTTCAAACCCAGCACCGTTTACTTCTTGACAATAAGCAAGTCGGTTTGTTAATTCCCTCGTAACATTAGCTATTACTTCTGGTGGAATTCTCTGTATCTCATGAGTTACTCCTGCAACTAATTCTTGCAAATTATTTGGTCTATCAACATGAGCCTCAGACTTCAAATAACCCCGCAGAAAATATTCCAGTAGATTAAGGTTGGGATTTCGTGCAAGCCATTCATAAGAACCTCTTTTTTAAATCCATCTGAGATGAAATGTGCTATCTAAATATTCTCGAACAATGCGAACGTACTGGGGTGGTGCTCCATCCTGCTGAAACCAGATATTATTTGGTAAGTGTCCATTTACCTTCAATGCCGAAATCACTTGTGTCTCTAACAGCTGTAAATACCATCTCCGTTTGAAGTTTCTTGTTGGAAAAAGGTTTCTACGATTCTGTTGAATAAATGCCGGCCTAAGCGTTCAATTTTTGGGAATTTTGTGTATGAGCCTCGTGAACCCAATGGGGGTTATTATTATTATCATTATTATTACAACAAAAATTAGAGACGAGGAAATTTCCTATAAAGTCAATACAAATTGAACTAAATTGTTTCACATTTGAACAGCTCCACCACAAAACAAGTCCAAGGCATTCTCAAACCCATTGACACTTCGAGCATCAACCACAGCACTTGGTAAACGGTTCCACCTCTCAAAGATTTTGTTGATAAGAAGAGTATGCCGCTGGGAAGTAGCAAACTTTTCCTTTGCCAATTTGAACTGGTGACCTCTCAGATTATTGGTGTTTAAAGGATATAAGCCACTGATATCATCACCAGAGTGACCACGTAAAGACCTGAAGGAAAAATTAAATCACCTCTATTGCGCTGCGACTGGAAAGTCGGCAATCCGAAAGTGATGAGCCTGTTCTTGAAGGTGGGGCGAATCCTTCCAAAGGGTATACGAGTGATCCAACGCTGGACCGACTTGAGGCAATGCTCATCGGTACAAGTGGATGGCCACCATACTGGGCCAGCATATTCCAACAATGGCTTAACGTAGGTGGTGAAGAGAAGCTTCAATGTAGCAACATCACATTTGTTGAAGGTCTTTTGGACGGCATAAGTCAACTGTCTGGCTCTGGCATTGATGATGCTTACATGGTTTAACCAGCGAAGATCCTCGGAGACAGTTACACCCAGGTCACAGTGACTTGAAACTTGTTTCAGCCTATCGCCGCCGATGAAGTACACCTTCCTCGGGTTGTTTTTACCAATATGAAGTACACAGCACTTCTTCACATTCGAAGGAAGTAACCATTCACCAAACCAAACATTTAATTCATTCAGGTCAAGTTGCAGGGTATTGAAGTTAGATAAGGAAATGTTATAGATTTTGGTATCATCTGCAAGCATAGAGCACGAAGAGTGGAGTAATCTAGGTAGATCGGAGGTGTATACTAAAATTAATATATGGCCGAGGATGGAACCTTGTGGAATACCAGATAACAAAGGGCTCCCGGGACTGGAGAAGGAACGATCGACCTTGACGTGGAATAAACGATTGGATAAGCCCGAATCAAAGCAAGAACACTTCCCCTGATTCCAAGATGAGAGAGCTTAGCAAGCAGCCGACGGTGAGGGCCCTATCGAAGGCCCTGGAGAAATCAAGGTAGATAACATCCACAGGCTCCCCAGGTCCCACGCTTTAGTCCACTCATTGATGTACAAAATGAGGTTGGTTATGGTAGAGCGACTATATATGAATCCGTGCTGTTCATTAGGGATAACATTGTTTGATAACGCAAATTGGGCGGTCTGGTCCGAAACGATCCTTTCCAAGTCCTTGGAAGCCGTAAAAAAGCAAACTGATGGGTCTGTAATTGTGCGGTGATAATTTATACCCGATCTTGATATCGGAAATCTCACCAGAAACCCTAGCAAACCTTACCTCTGGAAGAGGTCCGTCGGCTCCTTCACGAATGCAGAGGAGAAGGCATCGGCAAACACCTCGGCGGTCTCAAGGGAATCCTCACAGGGACGGCCTGTCCGGCCATGGACGGTGGGACTGCTAACTGCTCCATTCATAGACATCTTGAGGTACTTGAAAGAGTTGTTTCTGTTTTTCGCAGATGCGAGTCGCCTCTCGTTCTGGATCTTCGCCTGCCTTAAAGATGAAGAGAAGTGGTTTGAATATTGGCGATGATCTTGAAAATCACGGACTGATCTAGTTCGGAGTAACCTCTGCCACAGTGCCTTCTTTCTTCTTGACATTCTCAATAGTCTCTCACTGATCCATGGCTTCGCGCTGTTTGTTCTAACCCAACGACTGGTCCTGCAAGCGGACACAACTTCATCGATTACCCCCATAAAAGAGCGCCACATCTCCTCAACATCCTCCTTGTCACCAAATATTAGAGACCGGTTTTTTGATTCCAATAGTTCAGATGCTTTATTATAGTCTACACTTCGAACTTCTTTGAGGGACCCGGAATTTGGACTCAACAGTCAAAACTGAAACTCGGTTGCCAAGGTGGAATGATCTGATTTACCGAACGGAGGCAAATAATGGACATCCGAGACGAGGCTGGGGTCTGACACTAGAATGAGATCGAGCACTGATGGAACCTGTCCAGCCCTGAATCTAGTAGGTTCATCAACCAGTTGTTGGTAGGCGGTCTGACTGATGAGGTCTGCATAGGCAAAGGAGGGAGAACCTAAAGGTGGTAGAGCTCTTAGAGGCCATACAGTATCTGGACAGTTGAAGTCTCCAGTTATGAAAATATTGCTGTGGTGAAATGCTACATCACGAAGAAACTCCTTGAACTCTGAGTTAGTTAGTGGTTAGTGTGTGACCAGTAGCGACGGTTATATCGATTAACTTCATAGTAAGCAAAATGTAGCGTCGTCAAAAACACCATAATATATTTCTCATGAAATTCTTATCAAATTCTTGAACAAGGCCAATTTCGCATGGATGATATTTTTCTCGCCGTAATATTCTTCCTAGTGAACGACAGCTTATTCTATGCATATTGACGAGGTCGGTAGTGGATAAGTGGGGATTTTTCTTTCAAAGCTATAGCAACATTTTGAGCTACACCTTCATTAGTTGCACTTTTTAACCGTCCACCTTTTGGTTCATTGCTACCGGTTCTTGTATCGTACCTTCGCAATGTTTTCGTCACTACTGGACGAAATATTTGTGCATTAGGATGAACAATGTTGACAAGGTCTCAAACTTCTTGATGCGTCCTTTTCATCTCCCCATACCCAATCATCATTAATATTTCTATTCCTTCTATGTCAATCAATTCGGCCATTTTACGATCAAATTAAAACAATATAATCTTTTACGTTCAAACGCAAACACTAATAACATATTTTGACAACTGTCACTTCTACAATGAATTTTGCTTTCTTTAGTTACTTTTCAGATAATATCTTGGTAGATATTGAAATAAGAAATAAGTTTCATCAAAAACTAAAATAATATACATGGTGTTCTATTGCAAATTTTAAAATAGACATTACTTCAAAAATTGTTGAAAAATATGAAAATGAATAGGCAATATACTGCAGTATCCCTCTTTCAAATTTTATTTCGACATCTATAATAATTTCAGAGATATTAGTTGGTTCCATACATTTTCTATCACTGTATAGTGATTCTATTTTAAATATTGAGAGAAACAAGCATTTCCTCCAATTTCCACATCGAGGTAAAAGTTTCAATATGTATGATGGATTTTCCAGAACGAATGAATTTAATCTTTAAGATTTTCAAATAACTGAAACCTGAAAATAGAACGAGTGAGGTTGTCACAATGTTTTTTTTCTCTCAAAACTAGAAGGGTTCATCTGTTTCGTTGAAAATTGATTTTTTCAGTTTCTTCTCCTTAACAGATTTCCTTGTGCATTAACATAAAAAGATTTTCCACAGCACTGTCGGAAGAGATTAACAGAAAACTGGGAAATAGGAGACTTGGGGCATTTGAAAGCATTTCAAGTACAATAATTAATCAGACATCTTCCGTAATGAAAGTGCATACGGGAAAGTTCTCCACATAACCTGAAAATAACAGTAATTATCAAGTCATTTGATGATAGTGATTACGTATAGATTTAGGTTTCTCTGAGGCCTATTTATTTATTTATTTATTTATTTATTCTTGTTACATATAATATAATAATAGAAACAAGAGTATACGGGATAACCCCCTTTTAAATAACAAAATCAAATTAAAGATGAACCCATACTACTTGACTATATGTCTTCATAGCACGAGTCTTACAAGTACAATAAACAAGCCAATAAAACAAACAGCAATAAACAACAATAATGATAAAGACCATCACAATGTCTCAAAAATCTCCACTGATGTGCCTCAACCTTGCGTTAAATGAAAAATGTGAGCCGAGAAGAAATCCAAACTGGGACCCAGAGCATTCGCCGCAACCATGCTTCTATTGAGGAACGAGTTGGTAGCGTAATTAGTTCTATGTGTGTGAATGTAAAAGAAGGAGTATGTCTCGTGATCCTCGAAGGCAGATTAAAGTTTATTGCAGATAGAAGTCTGGGACAGCTCATGCTGCCATTCAAAATTTTATAGAGGTTGGACAAGTCCATCCGGCGGCGTCTTCTACGTAGGGTGTCCAAACTAGATGACAGACTGGCAGCCTCAACACTCCCTCTGCGAAACCCAACCTGAAGGCCAGATGACGCACGAATCTGCGCTGAACCCTCTCCAAGCTGTCAATGTCACACTGGTAAAACGGAGCCCACGCACTAGAAGCATATTCCAGAATGGGCCTACATGAAGAGGTGTACGAAAGCCTCACGGTGTCATAACTGAAGAGAGATGAGTTCCGGATTATAAAACCGAGCGACCGATAACCCCTCGCACATACACTTTGAACTTGCTCCTTAAAATTCAAATTACAATCGAGTAAAATACAAAGGTCGCGAACACAACTATGCCTAGTCAACTCAATATCGTTCAACCTATAACTGTGCTGGATAGGTGTAATACGCTTGTGAAATTATATTATGCTACACTTATTGATGTTAACACTAAGGTAGTTAGAAGTTGACCATCTGTTCCTGAAGATGAAGGCAATCGGCCACAGAGTTCACAGGTTGGTATAATCATCCGCAAAAATCAAAAAGTTCGAATTGAGGCAGCCCTTAACATCATTGATGAACAAACTAAAAAGTATAGGCCCCAAATGGCTACCTTGGGAACCCCCGAAGTAACCTCGATGATCCCAGATAAATAATTTTTATATCGGACGACTTGCGTTCGACCACATAAAAACTTCCAAACCAAGTTAGTAGGGTACCAGATATTCCAAAGGCCTCCAGCTTGGCCAGCATAAGATTATGGTTCACTGTGTCAAACGCCTTGGAAAAATCGGTGTAAACTGCGTCCACCTGGCGTCCCTCCTCCAAGCAGCTGACTATATCCTCGAGGTACACCAAAAGATTGGACAAGGTAGACCTCCCACGCCTGAATCCATGCTGTTCGTCAGACAAAAGGGAATCACAGTGCCAGGTCATGTAACTACACACCAAACTGTCCAACATCTTGGGCATAACCGATTGAATGGAAATCCCCCTATGAGAGCTAAAATAGCGGGATATTTCTCAGAAAGCTCTATCAGTATATATAATAAAAGGAAGAGTATAACAAAAGATTTTGCATCATAGACCTCTAATTGTCAAGATTATCATGGATTAATAAGGAAAATAATCGGACTCGGTGAATCTGATTCTAGGGGTTGTTCAGGGTAGTATATAAAGCCCACTTCTTTTCATCATAAACATCAATGATAGAGGATCACATCATGAAACGACTATATGCAGATGATACGTACATTTTGCGGTATAGAAGCTATCGACGGACCTATGAATCTTAGTATGAAGCATAATGAAATAATCAGAAGAAAACTATGTAGAGTTACCTATTGATAAGCATGACATCTAACAATCATCTAAAAACGAATGCAGTGCAGATCTCTGGAATTTTAAAATGATCTACAAAGAATATTCGACTGAATACCCATCAGAAATGGAACCTTATTATAGTTTAAAGTTTATGTAGTCTTATGTATTTGGTGTAAGTAAACTGACCTAACATAAAAAGTTTTATTGTTATAATAATATATAATAATAATATTAATAATAATAATAATCGAAACCAACCAATTCACTGTTCATTATGACCGACCGATCATTACCGATCGCAGTGTCCCCTTTAACAAACCTGATATCGTTATGAGAGACAAGCAATCAAGTGAAGCTATAATTGTAGACATCGCGATCCCTAACACGAATAACCTGCTGAATACCATTGCAGAAAAAAAAAGGAAGTACACTGAGTTAGCAGATGAGAAAAAAAGGATGTGGAATCTCAAAAAAGTAACTATCGTAACAATTGTACTATCTACTACAGGGGTTATACCATAGGAGTTGCGCGATGGCTTGCAGCTCCTGGGACTACACAGAGATATTTACATGCTGCAACAGAAAGTTGTTATTCTGAACTCCACTAGGATCGACCGAAGATTTTTGAGTCAGGATTAACTTATGGAGATCAACCAGGACAACCTGAGAAACTAGAGATCAGAGCTGTGCTAAGCACCGAAAAAAAGTGCTTCGAGCACTAAGCCCTAAGCACTCGAAAAAAAAGGCTTCGAGTCTCGAGTTCTAAGCACCGCTTTCGACAGAAGGCTCCGGATTACCGAGCACTTTTGCAAAAGTAATTGAATATTTCGAGCACTAAGCACTAAGCACTTTAGTGGGAACTAATTTATGTAATGTTGTTTGATTGAAATGAGAACTCTTTAGCTTCATCGACATATCTAAAATTATGATTTCGAGACTGGGAAAAACTCAAAAGCCATTTTATTTGTTTTGTGAAATACATGCATTCAATTTACATTCTGGTACTAGTTAATCTTATTCGTCGATCTGAATCTGAATGGCTGTTCCTAATCAATGCATAAAGTTGAATTAATAATCGAGGACCAATTATTTTATAAGTGAGAACACATTACTGAAAGAATGTGGAAAGCACTGACGTGAGATCAGGAGCTTTTACGCGCTTGTTCTAAAGTCTTTTCTCAGACTTAAAAAGAGTGCGATTCAAAATCAGCCAGCACAATGAGTGTGAAAGAATCAATAAACATATATCTTAAATGGAAGTTGAGTGAACTTACAGTTCAGCAAATTTTTCGATCTGGCATTCTTTCCACATTTCTATACCATATATAAGTTGTTGTAGTTGAGTGTCATCAATTATGACCGAATTTCAGATTCATAATTGCTGAGCTATCGGACAGGTCTGGCCCAATAACTAACTTGACTTATATTTGGGTAATAAACTAATTCTATTAATATGGAATCTCTATCTCGTCTCTTTCGGAAGATAGAGAATATTCAGCCAAACATTTTCAAATTGTACCACCGTTTCTTCATCACGAGTCAAATCCAACCGATGGCGATCATTTTCAGCTCGATATTCAGAAATTACAGACATTTGGGAAAAAAATAGTCCTCTTGTCGCAAAATTCATAATGACATTTCCATTCAAAATATGACAACTGCACACACCAGTATTTTAGACATGTTTGTCATAAAAATGAACCCACAGAATTAGTTTCATTTTCGGCTCAATATTCACTCATTATGACAACTTGTCATAAATCTAAAACCACCCTCATAGAGATTTATAGTTGATGTGATGTGAATTCATAGATAGAAATATAATCTGTGACTTCATTTTCAGAAAAACTCTTATATCTTCTGGAGATTGTGCGCTATGATGATGAAATTTTAAAATATTTTAGGTACCTATACTCCTGCATAAATGCCCCAAATTGTTGTGATCTGACGAATAACTTATGAGATATCGTGTATTGAAAAAAAACATTTTGGGAATTTTTAAAAAATTTTCTCTCGTGACGATTTTCTCGAAATTTGACACACTCCTTCCTTTTAACGCTATCTAGACATTCTCTCAGTTACGAATTGATAGGATGAATATTCAAGAAATTAATGTTATTAACTGCTAAACTATTCGATGGATTTGGCCCAATAACGAACTTGACCGAGATATTTGGACACTCGACCTATTCTGAAAAAATGAAAACTCTAGGTCCCTTCCTTCGGAAGCTAGAGAGTATACGGCCGGAGGGCCGGCGGGCCGGACATACTCAATTTTGACCTCGAATTCTTCATCAGGAAGTCAAACCCAATCGATTGAGGCCATTTTCGGCCCGATATTCGAAAATTACAGACCTTTGAGCAAAACGATAGCACGCTGTTCCACTAGGAATAAGCGCGCCAAAAGGTACTGAAAAAAATTAGGTGTATATATTTATATTTTCCTCATCAAGC